>JAYMFT010184450.1:0-11990 GCA_038088735.1 Panulirus argus
TATATATATATACATATAGATATAGATATACAGAATGTGTGCAAGAGACCAGCGGAGGATCGAACACATGGAAAACCAGATAACGGACGACCTGATGGTCTGTGAGGAGGCTTTGTGCTGGTGGACGGTAATTGTGTCCTAAATAATTAATTTTGTAGGTAGAGAATGAGTTTTATCGGGAAGTTTTCTTCCTGTACAGCGGTAGAACAAATGAAAGGAAACTTAATGATCCATAACGAGTTTATCTCTCTTGGCTGTTTAGATATTTAGGTAGAAGCAGGATTGCAAAGCAGAAGCCACATCCCCACCCACCTCTCCCTCTGCTTCATCTGCCTGCAGAAACATGAGAAAAAGAAAATCATTAGCATTATGGAAATTCTAAAGAAAAGTGTAGACTTGATAATGTTTGCCAACAGAGTGTGACGACATTTGCTCTGCGGGTAGATTTCGAAAGATACGTGTTTAGTGTTCCGCTGAATGCATCACTCTAAATCATATCAGCAAAATATTTGACTAGCTTTGATTAAAAGGAAATTTTAGTCTTTGCATCTACAACGGCGTGAGGTAATCTATTCGAGCGCCCAACCACTCTTTTTGTGGAAAAGCTTTTGCCCACAATGCTCTTACGCCTCCCCCATGCCATTAACTCTGACATTTGGGTCTCAGTTTAAAGTAGCGCAGTCTTCATGGAATTTGTTGTCAAAATGAGTATTTTCAGTATTTCTGTCACATCTTCACGGAGTCAGTGCTTCTCTAGAGAGAATGATTCTAGATATTTTGAGTCTTTCCTTATAAGAATTGTTTCTTAAGGGAGGAAATAGTTCTGTTGTTTTTTTGAATTAGATCAAGTTTCTCTTCATCTTTGAACAGCATTGGTCAGCGTATTTCAGTGGAAGTCTGACCAGAGCACCGTAAGAGGTGAGGATCGTATCCTTTTTCTTGTAGTACATATTTTCAGCTATGAAACCTAACATCCTATATTTCTTTATTGTAATCAGTGAGGCACTCCTTACTGATAATCACTCCAAGGTCTTTTTCTTCTTTAATGTTTATTGGTAGTTATCAAGCACTTTCTGTTCAGGATCTAATATTCTGGCACCAAAGTTTATAACTCTGCATCGGTCGAGTATGAAATCCAACTGCCATGTCTACTCTGTCTAGAGCTTCCGAATTTTCAGGCAGTGTTCCTTTTAATTGGCTGTTTTCTAATTTCGTATCGTTGGCTACTTTTGAGATTCTTTCTCTACGTGATTGATGTAGATGACGAAAAGTATGAGTTTAGCCTAAGACTTAGCCATGTGGAACTCAACCAGACACATGAAGCCAGTCAGACGCATCACCATTCAATATTACTCTGTTTCTGCTCAGAAAGCCAATCCTCTATTCACCCACAGATTCAGTCTCTTATGCCGTGAGCTTTGATACGATTTAGCATTCTATTATGTACTAAACTTTCGAAGGCTTTACGAAAGCCTAAATGTATAACATCACAGGGTATTTTAGAGGCCAAGTTATCGTATATATGGTTTCATTAAACTTGATCTTTTACTCCGGAAGTCATGTTGATAGTTATTTACTTATCTATTATCTTCTCGGAATTTAACGATTTTATGATGCTGGGTGGGAGGGTGTAGAGGAAAGAGAAGATAGTGCAGGAGGTGAGGATAGTGGAAGACAGGTCATAGGGGTTGAAATAGTGATGGAGGTAAGGTCGGGAGCAAGGTACTGGGGAGAGAGCGGTGGTGGATATAAAAGTGGGAGGCAAGGTGAGGAGGCGAGTGTAGCAGAAGCAAGGTGCGGTGATGAGGATAGTTGTGTGGGTTCATCTGACCTCCTTTGGACAGAATATAGTGTTGGTGATTCGATGTGGTGGACCAAAGCCTGGATAAATACATATCAGAAAACAACTAGAAGGTAGAGACATGACAGATGGAAAAGATTATTCTATCTCCGTTTTGAGAGTAAGATACAGAAAGAATAATGAGAAGTTGAATCTGACTATCAGGGGAGTAGAAAAAGGTTTCTTATGGTGAGGATAAGAAAGAAAAAAAAAGATCAAGTATCAGAGAGAAGAGCTGATATGAGGAAATAAAGATGGGAGATTTTAGATAATGATAGAGGACAAAGAATGGAGAAAGCACAAATGTAAATGCACACACATCTTTTTATTCTCATGTTACATCTGGCAATGAGTTCCTTGGTCACTGGCTTCTTACCATACAAGAGTTTCTGCCTTCAGCCACCATGAACATCAAATCTTATACTCTTATCATCTAAATTATTGATGTTCTGGTATTCGCTTAACGCGGAACGCAGATTAAACTCTAACTGACTTGTCCAAACCGTTGGCGTGCAACGCTGGAGACATGGGAACTTCAGTCCTAAATCAAAGGGTATTCAGCCTCCCACTAATCTCGCTGAAAGCATCTCGCTCTGTATTCACTAGTTCCTCGCTGGGTAGAGACAAGAGCTCAACTGGATGAAGGGGTGGAGACGGAGGGATTAGTGTAGTGGTTATTAAAGGAAGAGAGAGACAGCATTTTTCCTGTCATGTAGCAGTATATCCAAAAAGGAATATTCAGTATTTCCTGACGTATGACGGTATGGTATGTGCAGGACCGCTTATCTGGTATGTAACAGTATCACTGAAGTGAGGGAAGGACTGGTAAGTTAGCAGGTACGACATAAACACTATACACCTCCCACTGTTGACATGCCTGAGGTAGATTCTGTTCAAACACCAGCTTCCGCTGGTAGACTATTGGCCTCTATCAGACCAAAGGTTTCAGTCACCTCGATATTACAGGCGCCATTCACATTGCGCTTGTAGGTGTCTCATGAGTGCGAGTACATAAGCTATACTTCAGCAACCAGACCTTACCCCTATATGTGGTACACTGCTGACAGTCCAGCTGGCAGAGTTCTCTTTATACGCCGGACATTGGGGCTCTCCTTGCTGGCGCTTAATAAGATAATGGGGCGCCAAGTCCCACACCAGCTGCGTTACTTGACTGGGCCCACACGCCACCTGCTCCTAGTGAGGGGCTAAGTAATGAGGTCACCAGACACCGGCACCCATAGTCTACAATTCGCTCGCAGGTATGAGGTAGTAGTCAGGGTTTACGTTAAGATTTAGATTTACGTTACAGGGTAACCAAATGGGAATCTTTTTCGTCTACGCAGGAAGTGCTTTCAGCAGAAGCATGTCAGTTGCCACGTACGACAGCTGTTTTGGCTCATCACACTGTTTATTTGAACAATGATATCTATATGGCAACAGAACTGCACTCCTCTAACACACTTAATCTTTGCCCATGATTGGCGCTTCTCCACTTTCAGAAAATCCTGTCTATGTTTACTATCTAGAATCCGTAAATAAAATCTCATTATATTGAGTTTACTGTTGACAGAGGATTGGTCTATGAGAGAGATATGCTGTAAGTCTCCAACCTTCCTCTGTGTGTGTAGGACCTTTGCTTAGAAAGCTGGTTCATCTCGGAACGTCTTCTGGAACGGTGCAAAGGTTGAGATTATGAGAAATATAAATGTAGCAGTTACGAGCGCATTACATGTAGCACACTGAAGCTGAGTGTGACATGGGCTTACACTCAAGGTTGAAGCAGTTGCTCACAAAGGAGTTAGGACTTAAGCAATGCTATAGTAATAGGTATATCGTAACCCGCAAGGTGTTCAACTTGTGCTTCACAGGTACTAGAATTCAACTTATTTTCTTAATACAGTGCAAGTCTTTTGATATACCTCTGTATATAATTTGTGTAAGAAAAACATTATACTTATTGATGATAAGTAAATGGTATTAGCAAATACCCGTTTCTCTGTCCCTGACAAACAAACAAACACAAACACACACACACACACACACACACACACACACACACACACACACACACTCACACACGCACACACACAGTGGCTCGACTGAAAAGGATCACTGCAGCCAATAATACTTATGTCATCTTTCAGTTGTTCAGCATGACTGAGAAAACAAATTCTGATGGTAACGGATAATCTTATGTATGAAGAGATGCCGCACATCCTGTTTGTGATGCCTTAGCTCTTGGGATTTTGTGGTACTTTATGAGGGATTTTATTTTTTGTCGTTTTATGTAATGACATAAACTTTGCTGCTTCATGGAGCAGAGGCCTGCAGAAGCAAGTATGCTAACTGTCCAGTATCTCATCATAGACCAAGACGTCTTCATGGATCAACTTTACTTCACGAACTAAAATATAGAACTGTTAAAACAGCATCTGCCTTCTCTCTCTCTCTCTCTCTCTCTCTCTCTCTCTCTCTCTCTCCAGTGTCAAAGACAAGCCATGTTATGTTGTCCCTCCACCGTCATCAAGTTAACGATCTTTAAGCACCTTTACTACAGCTGTTACAAAGAGGCAGGGATT
Source organism: Panulirus argus (assembly GCA_038088735.1). Taxonomy (NCBI): domain Eukaryota; kingdom Metazoa; phylum Arthropoda; class Malacostraca; order Decapoda; family Palinuridae; genus Panulirus; species Panulirus argus. The sequence goes on from JAYMFT010184450.1 coordinate 4,420, forward strand.
TCATTGCCATGCCAGCGGTAATCAGTATTAAATCATGGTTGTCAGCACAATACCATAGTTGTCAGTACCATACGAGTGGTTGTCGGTGCCATACCTTGGTTGTCAGTACTATCATCAGTGGTTATCAGTGCCCTGCCACAGGTTAATAGTACCTTACAATGATTGTCAGCACCATACCTTGGTTGTCTGTATCATAACCAGTGGTTGTCAGTACCATTACGAGAGGCTGTTAGTGTCCTGCCACCAGTGGTTAGGGCCATACCATGATTGTCAGTATCATGATATTGTTGTATCATAATCAGCGGTTGTTAGTACCCTACCATTGGTTGGCAGAACCATACATGATTGTCAGTACCATACCATGATTGTCAGAACCATTCCATAGTTGTCAGTATCATTACCAATAATTGTCAGTGATATGCCAGTTACTGCCTACAACCTCACAGTTGACCGACGCGAGAGCATCCGTCTGCTCACGACTGATGGCGGGATTCCCAATGCACTTTGGAACACACGTTGCCTGACATATATGGTTTCACACATACGAAAGTGTACACAAATGCACCTCAACTTTCTGACCAGTTTATGGAAATGGACGGCTGCATTTGATATTGCTAATAGGCAAGTTGTATGGCATAAGCTACCTGAGACAGACATAGGTGGTCGACTTCTGCACTGGATTATTCGTCTTTTACTGCCAACAGAAAGCCTGCCGGTTGCTTCAAGGCTACAGAATTGAAGCCAAAGACTTTGCAACTTCGTATTCTTTAAGGTGGGGTACTAATTACCATCTTTTTCTTGTACTAATCAATGCATTATTGAATTCATTCCAAGAAAGCCTAAGGAATATCATTGCTAATTACATCGATGATGTTCTCACCAGAACATATCGTGGAATGCAAACCATCCTTAGTCGCATATACACAGGCTTGGCCTTATCATTTCTGCAGATATAAAATCAAGGTATCTTCTTGAGTTCCCCCACCACTAGCTAGACCACTCAATACTCGGCGAGCTGCTGCGTCACATGATTACTGTGTGGCCGTTTTGATAAGTTTCTTTCTTTTCTCACGTCTTGAAGAGTTGGAACTCTCTACCCTCTAATGTCTTTCCCAGTAACTATGACCTGGCACATTTTAGTAGGCGGGTTTTTCACGTCCTTCAAAATTCGTAGATACCTTCCCTTGTTTCTTCTTTTTCCTTTTCATTAACCTCTCTATATTTCAATTAAGGCCCCGATTTGATATGGACTTTTGTCCGTGATTGGAGCCTCCGACGCAAAAAAGAGAAAAAAGAAAGCTTACCATCTAAATTGTAAATTAATGAGAATCCCATTGACTTTGTTTTCTTTTTCAAAAATCTTGGTATCTCATTCCCATGTACTGTAGCTGCTGCATGAAATCTTAATCGACAATGTAGAGATAAACTCAGATCTCTAAGATCTGGTGCAGGGTACAGTTCTAATTATGATGCAAATGTTATAGTTGCTAAAATTATATTTTTGTCTTAGATATAGGCCGATATGGCAGTAAAGGTAGCAATAGACTTGAAAGATTGGAAAATGAAGCCTTAAATCTGTACTGGGCTGTCACAAAACCAATAGAGCATTCAAAATACGGAAAGAAACAGGTATACCTGGCAACGAGGATAGCATGCTTGAAATCAGTCTCATGACGGGAATGGCGTTTCTGCGGAGAGTCTTAGACAATGTTTTCTCCAGAGGACTATTAAAGCGTTTATGACATAGAACAAGTAAATTGAAATCTATATGGATACAAATAAAAGCCATTCACATGGCAATGCTCGGAGTAAATAAGTTGTAGAAAATTACGAAGCGGCAGCATTTCTCAATGACTTGAGAAACTGATTACCTTCATTTTCAACACCTTGCCAGAACCAGAGCTCTTCAGGACATACAGAAACTTCATAGTGAAAATAACATAACATAACATCTTTGCTGATGGTTCTCTCAACTTTGCCATTGGGAAGGTTGAAAGCGCCTCTGTTGTGACCCATCTCCACTGTAACAGACCAGAGAAAAAATGTCAGTATAGACATTTGGGCATCTGCCCTACAATCTGAATTTTATGCTTGCTGGAGCCATAACCACGGACGGTTTAATTATCTCTGATCCTTATTCCTTCCCTCTATACCCTGAGACCAGAAAGCACCGTCCTGGTCTCTCAAGCCAGACACTGATAAGCTAATGGTTGAGCCAAACTTGCACTTGATAAAGATGTTGTCAAATACGACGTCAGCTTGTCAACTGAAGTCTTGAAAATGGAGTCAGGAAGGAATTAAAAGATTACTCGAAGCAAATAGAAGAGCGCTAATAGGCACTTTTTTTCCTCACAGTGGCATGTGTCGGGTAAAACATGTGTACGGATAAAGTAACTAGATCAGTATATTACAAGATTTCATTGGCAAATATGGCTAGGCTTTAGGCATTATTACGACAGAATACAACTAAATTCAAACAGCAACAGGTCACTGGTTCCTAACGAGACTGTTTGTGATACTGGAAGAGAACAGAAACTTATGGATTAATGTGGCAGGAGTAGAAAGGCATACAGAGTTCTTAAAAAGGAAGACCTGTAAACTTTTCGTGTAGCTAAGGTGCAAATAATGTCAGTCATGGATTTGAAATGAAATATTTACAGTGTTTATGCTTAAACGTAACAATAGTACTGCTCTTAGCTACTCCTGCTGGTAAATCATTCCATATATCAACAATCCTGTTGAAATAAAAGAACTTCGCCTCACTCGAGGTAAAACGTTTGCACGAGTTTATATCCATTGCTATGAGTGAAATCAGACGTATCTACCTGTATGTAGCTAGCTAGATCGAAATTACTGGTCTTTAATAATCTTCAATACTTGTATTAGATACCTTCTCAACTTTCTCTTTATTTAGTTAAGATACTTTTAATGCGTTCAATCGGCTCTCATAGGATTTCTTTCTCAGGCTGGGAATCATCTTGGTAGTACGCCTCTGCATTCTCTCCATTCTGTGCCTTTCCTCAAGTAGTGTGACCAAAAGTGAACACAATATTCAAGATGTAGATTTTCGAGATTTGCGATTGTAATGTAAATCGCTTTCACGAATGAGACCCTAAATATAATCTCCAATCATGTTCTCGTTATATGTTCCTTGACCACGGCGTTCAAAGTCAAGTATATGCTGGTGGAAGCGCGCGCCTTGCTCCTCCGAATACTCTCTCATGTTCTTGAATTTATCAAGATGAGCGTCAAGGATATGGACTCTGAGGGACATCCTGCGGCCCATTCTGCCGTAGTTCTTCACCATAGTCTCAACCAGCTCCACAAAGTTTTCGGCCTTGTCATTGCCCAGGAAGCCCAAAACCAGTGCGACAATGTTGTACCAAGCTGCTTTCTCCTTTCTAGTGAGCTTCTTAGGAAATTCTTTGCACTCCAGGATCATCATTATTTGTGGTCCGACAAAGGCACAGCTTTGACCTTTTCCTCAGACATCTTAGGGAAGAAATCTTGAAGGTACTTGAAGGCTGCAGATTCCTTATCTAGAGCTGTGACAAATTGTTTCATAAGGCCTGATTTTATGTGAAGTGGTGGCGTCAACACCTTCCGGGGGTCCACCAGTGGCTCCCACTTGACAATGTTCATTCCCACAGAGAATTCGGTCCGCTGTGGCATGTTCCGCCAGTGGTAGTGTGCCCCGGTGTCCCTGCTGTCCCTAAGGCAAAGATAGCAATGAAACTTAGTCAAACCGCCTTGGAGAGCCATCAGGAATGCCACTATTTTGAAGTCTCCGATGACCTCCCAGCCGTACTCATCATATTTCAAGGCGTCTATTCTTCGTTGAGCTGCAACGAGTAAGCCAGGGGAAGACGCGGGTATTTGTTCCCATTATGGCGCAGCAAGGCTTTGAGGCTCCTGGATGAGCTGTCAATAAGGAGGCACCACTCGTTCGGGCTAAAGGCGATTCCGATTGCCTCGAGCAGACTGATTACATTGTGGCAGAAGCAGCGTCCAACTTGACGGGTGAAGAAGCTGGAAAAACATATGTAACGCTTCCTCTGATCTGCGACTTGCACGCTTTCATCCAACAAGTTCCACTGCTTGAAACTAGACGTCAGATGCAACTCTGAAATTGTAATCTGGATCTACAACGTCTTCTTTTCCTCTGACTTGCTGCTCTGTCCTGACGACGGCTACTTTCTCTCCGGTAGTGTGGGTACGGGGAACTCAGGGTTGTGTGGCACCGGGTCAAGGAATGATGGAAGGTCTGGATACGTGATAGCAGGTGCATTCTTGCTAGTATGACGTTTGGAAGGGTCCAACATGCAGAAGTAGCAATTGCTTGAGTGGTCAGTGGGTTCCCGCCAAATTCTTGGAATAGCGTACTTCATGGCTAGAGCTCTTTACCCCTCTGCACCAATATATAATTGTGATTATCAAAAAAACTGTAAATTTGATTATAGATCTATTTCACCCATGACTAATGTGTAAGAGATTCTCTCAACGTATCCCATTGTGATTTTTTTAACGACATTGAAAATTTAAAAGAAAATTAAAATTAGAAAAATTCTAAACTTTAAAAATTCTAAAAAACGTTATAACATAAAATTCCGCCATGTAAACGTACAACAGTTGTTTTTCTAACCTTCCAGTTGTTGTTTCTTTTTTCTTTTTGCAGTGCTTGCAGGTGAACTGAGGTGCCCAGAATTTGTCTTGATTCCCCACAGGCATGCTGAAATATGCCCTGTAGGCTTCGCACATCTTGTCAGATGCTGCCACGGAATAATTTTTCGCTTTTGTTTTGATGTATTTGCCGCAGCCATAGCAAAATGCGTCTCCCAGATGCTTGCGGCCTCTAGATGCCATCTAAGGAAAATGTATGTATATGTATCCAGTTAAGCAGCTACGTCTAAACCGAACTGGTGGCTTAAGGCCCTTATATTTATGCGACTATTCATATTATTGGAAACTTCTAAAAAGTTCTATATCATCTACTCCGCACTAAATCTATCTGGAATGTTCTGAAAAATAGGTAAATTTCAATATATCACTGTACTGATCACTAAATGAAAGTTTCAAGGGAATAATAGCCATTCTGTATACGTTTTAGATAAGCAATTAGAAAATAACACTTATTACCCAGGAACAAAATAATAATAAGGATTTGTTACACAGTGGTATATGATAATAAAAATGAAGCAGATTTGTCAAAAAGGAGCGAATTCGTCAAAAACTATGCTGAGAATCGTTTATCAAGTGGTGGTCCTCTAAACGATTTGCAACGGTATCCTGAATGACGGTTTCCATGAGTTCACCAACCGCTAACGTTTACGTAACTGAACGATAATTTCTGGGCGATGATATACTATTCTTTTTTTAAATCGGTTTTACACTGGCAAAAGAGCAGCCGGTCGTTTAACTATCTCATTTTTCACCTCCTTCAGTGTCCTCGAATAAAACTTATTTGGGTCTAGCGTTTCATTTACTCTCATACTATTCATCGCTGATAGTAAGTATACTTTCATCTGTGATTTCATTATGTTGCAAAACGTTTTCCATTTTTAGTAATGGAAATGTATCTGGGAGATGAAAATGAAGATGAAAAAATATATCGTTGAAAATTTTTGCCACGGCTTCGTTATCTTGAATCAAGTCACCACTTTCTGTAATCAACGCCCCAGTTGATTGGGTAAAGACCCTCTTTCTTCAAATATAACTATAAAACTCTCTAAGGTTCCTTTTGCTACTTTCAGCGATATTTGCTTCATACTGATGTTTGCTTTGATGTATACGTCATTTATCATCCCTCACAAATTTACGTGATTTACTCCGTCATAATTCAGTTCAGTTTCAATACTTTATTCCTTGATAGAGGAGTCGAGCTACGTACATATCGTTTTCATTAATGATATCATCTCAGGTTTGCCTTTCAAGAGCAGTGCGAAGACCATTGAACTTTGCAAGTCTAGAATCTTTATATCTTCGCGACTTTCGCACCGACCATCATTACAGGCTTAAATGAACGTTACCTCAAAAGTGATTTGCCGGTGATCACTTGTGCCAGACTTTCCACCCACTTCAACATTAGGAAGGAGATAATCATTTGTAGATAGGTCTAAGTCTATTTCCATCTTGAGTATGTTTCTTAACTAATTGTGTTATGATACTGTTTAGCAAATTTAGATATGATAAGATATCCCATTATGATCGAATCTTGTTCATTACAAATTTCTACTAATTGATCATGAAGGCTTTCATCTACCTCTGGCGTCTGGGGCTAGCAGTCTACAAACTAATCCCAGAGTTATTTCCTTTTTTTCAGGCATTTTGGACAGATATATGAACACAGACTTGAATACCATGTCTTAGAATGTGAAAAACTGCAAAACAAGGCACATTACTTAATTGTTAGAAGTAAGATATCTGAATTTCTGACACTGTCCATATTGTGTATGTAGTCGATAAATCTTTTATATGAAGACTGTAATGTTATAGAATGAGCCAATACTGTAACAAATTACATCATAATCATCCGCCCACTGGGGTCTGACAAAGACCCGTTGTGACCTCTGTAATCGTTTAGAGCTTCTGATTACAGGATGAACATAGGATGCACAATATATTAGCTGCTAGTAGCGGAAAAAATATAATCTGTGCAAACTCTCTTGCTAAGTCAGTGCTCGGGACTGTTGCCACTGTCAGTACTTGTGTCCAGAGAGGCTCATTACCTGACGCAAGTAAAAACATGATGTGTGGTCAGGTCATGGTCGTAATCTTGCCTGGCAGTAGTGTAGGAGCCTAGCTTTGTTTGATATCAGTAACTATATCATGTATTCCAGAAATAATGGTAACATAAAGAGTAGTGGTAATGGCCGTAAAAGCAGCAGCATGAGCAGTATTGATGACATGATTGGTAACAGCATTAGCAACTCTAACAGTAATGGTAACATAAACGATATCAGCAGCAGCTGCAGTAACAGCAACAGCAGCAGTAATGATAACATAAGTAACAGCAACAGTAGCAGTAATGATAACAACAGAAACACCAGCAGCAGAAACAGTAACAGCAATAACAGCAAATATAGACTAGCGTCGGATGATGTTGAGTGGGGTGAGAAGAGGAACTTTTAACCGTGGGTTGAGTGGAGACACTAGGAAGAACAATTCACGGATTGCGATATCATCTTTTAAAAATGTCATTCAATAACCAAGCTCTTCTTCTATAAATGCCTTTTAATCGTTTCAGAATAAGTGAGATTTTCACAAACGCAAAAAGCAAAAGAGTTACGGTTCATACCAAGCGTCTGTTAAAATTTTACATGTCGGAGATCCTACTTGTTACTAATGTTACTCCTTCAAAGTCATTTATTAATCTATATATCTACTTTTTTCTATGACATCTTGAACAGGTATACTTTAAAGCAAATCAAAAAGCTTTTAGATAGCGTCGTATTAGCATGTTCGTATGCTTAACTGAAATTTGTCTCAACTAACCCTACAGACTTGTTTTATATATATATATATATATATATATATATATATATATATATATATATATATATATATATATATAT
>JAYMFT010184461.1:0-11989 GCA_038088735.1 Panulirus argus
AATGCACCGAAACCACAGCTCCCTATCCACATCCAGGCCCCACAGACCTTTCCGTGGTTTACCCCAGACGTTTCACACGCCCTTGTGTGTGTGTGTGTGTGTGTGTAATAAAAACAACAGCATCAACTGAAAATGCCATGAAGTTTTTTAATACGTTTATATAATTCTAAGGTACGAGTATGATATCAAAGAGAACGATTATGAGGGGAGCATACAACAAATACGCGTTACATATGAATGATTAAATATCGAACACCATTTACAGGGCCCGATACGGCAACACACACCCAAAACAAAACACAACCCGACAAGTACTCGCCTAGCAACACACGAAACACCAACACAGGACACAGAACACTCACCGTGTATACATAAAGCAAAAGGTATACTGTCCAAGGGATCGCGCAGTGTGTTTTGACTGCCAGCGAATTCCTTTCGTAACACGGGGCGTCCCTACCTAAGCCTCGCTTAGCAAACGCCGCATAAGCAACGCCCAGGCAACCAGGAATTTGTCCCCGCCCATCAGCGATCTCCGCACGGACGAGAAGGTCACCACAAATGCGTAAAAAAACCTAAGGCACACGCCTTGCAAGGGTAGCTGCCGTATCACCTGTTTACCACACAGACCAACAACGGAGACGAATGTCCTTGAGCTTTCCGTGCAGTGCGTCCGGAGCCCAATAGATGGCGTTGGCATCACCGGTGGTAATTTTCGACTTTACTTCGTATTCTCTTTACAGCGATGATATAAACGATATTGTAGATAATTCTGATAATTTCAGTGCGTTCAAAAGTCGTGTGGGAACATCTTCAGTGACGGATATGACTTGTTGCTTTGGGAGGATGTGGCAACTGAGGGTGGCTGCTTGAATTCAGCGTTGCCTGGCGTACATTCTCTCTAATAGATATCCAATTTCACTCCACAAATACAATAATCAGCAAAGGTAATATTGCTCGCAGCGTATCAGGAAAGTATCAGGTGATAATCGTTTTGGCCGATGTTATAGCTAGCTAGTGTATCAATGAGTAGATACCACGATGGTTTCACATTATAAATGATAATTAGTCGATAATTCACGATGATATTTACTCTAGATATCCAGGACTGGCGTCATAACGCTGTGAGCGACTGAGGAATCACGCTGAATCACGAACCTGAATCTCGAACGTGATGGTACCAACAAAATGACTGTGGTCGGGTCAAAATGACATACCATCTCACTTAAGATTCGCACAACCGAGTTCATAGCGTCCAATTTCACACAGCATCGCCCACTCCCCTGATTCTTTCGCGTGCCCAAAACTCCTCCTTTGTTGAAGAACTGTGTTCTCAAGTCCTTCCTTTCACTTCTGTCTTAGCAACTGTTCATTTTCTCTTGTTTGGGATATTCTCTTTTTTAACTTGAAAGAGCCGTTTTAACGCCGTGGTCGTATTTAGGAAACTGCTCTATGGCTATCATGTGTCTCTTTCATCTCTCTCTTGTTCCACAGTGGCCAGAGTGAACGGGGTTTCCCAACCGAGGTCCGATGTCATTCTTGTTTGATTCTTGATTCTTAAGGATTCTTACCAGCAGTTTCAGTGTGTGTGTGTGTGTGTGTGTGTGTACTCAGTTGAAAACACCAGATTTTTATAGGATGAATGTACATCACGCATCTCCTCCTCTACATTGCACGTCATGTCAGTCTTCCTCACCACCTCACTGGCCTGTCCCTTGAGGTAATCTTGACACTGACCAAAATGTAATTTGCTTCCTTTAAGATCCTCTTCCTAATATGCCACTTCATGAGTGCCTTTTAAAGTACGAATCACGTGATTTCTTTCCTTCTTTATGATACTCACTTTCTAGTTCTCGTCATTCCTTTTCTTACTTTTTATGACGTGTGTTTTCCAGTTTTATATTTCGCTGGCCTTTTTGTCCAACAAATGTTGCATTTTTTGCTGTTTCAAGGCTTCTCGTTGCCGTACTCTTCCTGAGCATTTTTCGACATCGTCAGGAGACATATCGAGCTACGAATCTGGCTCGGTTGGCAAATACTTTACATTGATGAGGGGTGATAGTGGTCCCTACACTGAACTATGAAGGTTCCTATATTTCAGCCCCACACAGCTTGAACTTAACGTAGACTTTCCCAAACTTTCAATCTGTGTTTCTTCGCATATACCCAAGTGTCGTCCCATTTACGAAGTCGTCTCCTGACAACCAGCTAGGTTTTCTAACTTCAACACCTGTCTCTTGTACGGGGGACAGAATCAAAATCCTTTTTTGGCAACCCAAGAATAGGCAGTCTACCCACTTTCTTTCCTTGCGAGATATTGCCTACTCCCTCATGCAGATGCAAGGTCAATCGTCCTCTAAGTACGTGTTATTTTACATCCTCGTAGCTTAATCCCAGCCAAAGAAATCCTCCTTATTGTTTCCTGGTTATCTTCTCCAGCATCTTGCAGGCCATGTTCATTAAATGTTGATTTGTTACTTGGGCTACTTCTCTGCCACCTTGTCTATAAAGTGGCACTACTCTCCTTCATTCCTCTGGGACTTTGTCTTCGCTGGGAGAAAGATATGAACTTCACGAATGGTTTGCAAAAGGTCTTCGCCACACTACTGGGTACAAATTGTGATATTTCATCCAATCCAGAAGATTGATATTGATCCAGCTTACTGGTATTTTCTCCAACCAAGGCTGGAAGCGGTGCAGCGGTTAGCGTTCCTGACCGTGAAGCAAGCACTCACGGGCCACCCGCCCAGGATCGAGCATGTCACAGGTTCGAATCCTGGTTTTTGCTGCGGCAGTCGGTGCACACTCAACCCAGCTGTTCCTCCACATCCTAAGGGGATGGTCGATGAATAACATTCAATCTTTTATATTTAGTGTTCAAAGTTTCACACGAGTGCTCTTGAATTTTCCCTCGAGAGTTCTTGAATCTGTTTGGCCACTTATTGTTCATTTCTTCCGTCGCAAAGAAAAAAGTAGTTTTGATATGTTTGTTTACGTGTGTACGCGTGTATGTAAGTTTGTGTCTTAGGAGAGACTTTATGGGTCTATGTGACAGTGACTTACTCTGTGTTTTTACCCTATAATAATTGAACCAATATAGATATAAAGGGTGGGCCGTTTTGATAACTGCTTCTCTCCCTACACTTCGAAGCTCTGGAACTCTCTACCTTCTCATGTCTTTCCCAATAACTATGACCTGGCTAATTTCAAGAGACATGTTTTTCACTTTCTCAAAAATTTGTAAATACTTTCCCTGTCTGTTTTTCCCCCTTTCTCAATTCTCTCTATATTTCAATTAGGGTCCGACCTTGATGTGGACTTCTGTCCGTGACTGGAGCCTTCAACATAAAAAAAAAAAAGTCTGGTCACCACACTTAGAGAAAACCCAAAATTGAACAGAGTGGGTCTAAAGGACAGCAGTAAAGATGGTTAGTTGACTGGAAGAAGCTGAGGTATAGAGAGAGGCTGAAGACAGTTGATTTGCCCATCATAGAGGATAAGAAGAGTCAGTGGTGACCTGATCACGAATTTGAAGTCTCTAAACCAGTTTGATCACGTCTAAATAGGTCAGTTCTTCGTGATATGCACTGAGACAGAGCTACTAGAGGCTATTGTAAGGAGATATGAAAGAATCCGACTTGACAGCACTGCTTCAGTGACAATGTGATAGAAAATGCTAAGAACACTTAACATGCAGAAAAATAAATACATGCATTAGTCGATAAATGATTAATATAAGCATCGTAACAGACATTACAATCTTATAAAAAGATAAGACGCCGTCAAGGCATAATGCTACAAAGTGTCTGTTCTGTACGTATCACAGTTACAGAATCTGACTGTAATGGACAATACATATTCATATATTCTATTCTTGTGGGATTTTCACTCGCGTATACAGCGACAAGTGGAAAAAAGAAACTTTACATCTGCCTCCTATTGGGACATCATTTTGATTTGATAAGTCATTATTTCGATGTCCGAGCGTGAAAAAGACTAACTAAAGAGTGTGTGGGTTATACCACACTAGTTCTCCGGGAGCCCGCCGCGGCCAGAGACGGTTGGTAAATACCGCAATATATTTTGTCACATCATCAACACAGGCGGAGCAGGTGTGGTGTGAGGCCCATCACGGAGACACACACACACACACACACACACACTCAGTGGGGGAGGGAAATAGGGTGAGGAAGGGTGTGGAGAGGACCTAGAGCGACTGAGGCGTGAAGGAGGAGAGAAGAAAACAAATGAGAATCTCTGGCAGTAGCGTGTAAAGTTTTCCCTGCCGGGCGTGGCGCATCCGACCCAGCTTAAGAGGGAAACAAAAGATTGTAAACTTAACAGACGCCGTAGGGCCGTAGCAGCTGAGTGTACTGGCGTAGACGAGACGCATTCTATTTTTACCCAAAGTCGAAGTCCCAGCGTTGAGTGAACGACCCATTTACCACAAGTCATTTACACATCCATAACTGGCACTAGTGATTCCCCCCCCACGTCAGCGGGGTTTGTTTTAAAAGCACGAGATTTTTACGAGCTTAAAGTGACAATTTAAACTCGCGAGTCCATTATCTCTCGTTGCGATTCTGGGGGCAGACAGTGTTGTATCACAGGGTTGATTTTCAGAGCCAGTTGACCACTCGGGGTCCGACGCAATAATGGCGTTGGTTTGACCTCAATGCTTTTGACCCAGCAGCCTCTGTACATGCCCATATAACGCTGTCTCCACGCTTCTGACGCGAGGGGTCCTTGAGTTGGGAGACTTGGCTCTGCTGAAATGTGGAGGACTTCTTCCTTGACGAAACATCGCTGCCTTCACGAATCTATCTTCATTGTTTCGATTAGATCCCTCGACATTTCTTGAGTAAAGGACAACATGGTAAATATTTACATTCCCTCTTTGATACAATTTGAATCCTCTGCACACAGTCTCGACTGAATGTGATACCGACTGAACGACATATTGCAAAGACTAAAACGAATGTTGAATTGTTAAAGACATTCTTTTCACTCCCTCCAAGATTCATAAATGGATTTCCTCGTCTCTTCTTTTTCTTTCATAACGCTCTCTGTATCTCAACCAAGGCCCGGCCTTGATGTGGACTTTTGTCAGTGACTGGAGCCTTGAAAGTATAAAAAATGAAATGAAGTCATCACAGTCATATTTCCTTTGTTTTTATAACCTTCCCAAAAGCAAAGGATAATGTGTCCCTCAAAACAGCTGTACAAAGTGGAGGTTCCTTTTCCAAAGCGTTGACTGAAATGGAGTGGCTTATTGTGTCAGTATCTTCCGGACGCTTCCAAGGATTTACTGATAAGATAAGACGATTTACTCCACGAGATATGAATACTTTGAGCTTAGTTGTGGCTTTGCCTCTTGATTTGCAACCAGGTCTTCCACTCTCTGTGTCCCAAGATAACGTGCAACATCCATTCTTTTTTCTTTTTTCCTTCAGAGATGAATTCTACCTCCAGAAATTTGGCTGTGGTGTGGGTAACGCCCTCTCACTCGTACGGTTTCTGCCTGGAATATTTTTTGAGTCTAATTCTCCACCTGAGATTAGATTTATAACACGTACTGGCATCATGACTACAGGGACGATACTCTGACAATTCGAGTTGATGGATGAGGCTGATCTGACACCTATCCAAGGAGTTCCCAGTTTCTTCTATTAAGGGAGGCTGGATGACAAAAGGGGAGCTCCCATTTTCTTTAGGTACTGATTATCAGAGCTTATTATACTGCACAGTTTATAGAAAAACTTCCTCACTCGTGGAGTCATCTCCGTTTCTCGGAAATCATCCAAGAACAAATTAAGAAGAGGGAAGCATCAGTTTTCCTTTCAGAAGCCCCGCGAATGTGTAGCCCACAACGCCTGGACCAGATATAGATATATTCAGATACCAACATCTCGATAAGACAGGAAATCCAAACCGGTTCTTGGACAAATGGTAACTGGCCGTTATCATGATAACGAAGCTGTTTATCCACAAGATTCTAGCAGTCAGAAAAGTTTGAAAATGCCATAAAAAGCAAAGGTACATGTATTTCATTGAAGGATCTACATATGGAGAAAATACCATTCCACAATCCCCCACCACCCAGGTAATGTTCATAAGGCCTACTGCCTAACAGCACAGGTCACGTATGACCCCTCGTAACCAGGGTAACGAGACATTTATAGGTCAAACCGACCGTAACTATGACATTAGGGTCATTAAGCACAACATCATAGTTAGATATGGCCAAGAAAATCCAACCTGCTGTCTTGAATCATGCTCATAATGACAGATGGATGATCTAAGAATATAAGAAGTAAGGACACTGCAAGAGGCCTCCTCTTGGCCCATGATAGGCAGGTCCTGAGTGAGTCTGTCCACTCGACAAGCAACCGACTGACCCCATAAACACATCCACCCTTTGTTTAAAGCTACCATTAAAGACCTAGGTTCTACTACAGTACCTGGTAACTTATTCCATAAATCTGCTTTTATCTGTGACTGTACGCAGTTAAGGCTTCAGACTGGAACAGATTAATGCCTCAGTTTTACACAGGTCTGACTGTGGTTGAAGAAGATTGATTGCCTGTATGCCTAACATCGATCTCTCCTTGGGAAGGTGGACCAATGACATTGGCTTAGAGGGTCCTCTCAGCGGCACATCTCGCCCGAACCCATAGGGCAGGTCGTGTGACCTGACCTGACCTGACCTGACCTGACCTGAGCTTCTTCTTTCGTTGTATTTAACTTCCTGTCAGTCTGCTTTCAGTCGTTCGTGTTCGGACTGAAAACAAAATGTTTTTTACACTCGTGTTTCTCCAATCTCTTTACCCAGTCTTAGTTAATCCTAGAATACGAAATATTGCAAGGACACACACACACACACACACACACACACACACACACCTAAGCCAAGTACCCATTTATCGACCATTCCCGTGAGGGAGATGAACAGCTGGGTCAACTGTGGGCCGGCCGGCCGCCACGCCCAGGACTCGAACCCGGGGGCGGCCCGTGTGTGAATCACGGCCAGGAACGCTAACCACTACACCATGAAGGCCCGTATATGTGTGTGTGTGTGTGTGTGTGTGTGTGTGTGTGTGTGTGTATGTGTTACTAGCACATAAGAGCTGAAAGGTTTCTATGAAGATATAATTCAAGAGGATTTACGTCCTTACGTGGACAGAGTCTTGAGAAGCGTAGTATGAACGTGTAGCCCTATCATGCACTGGTAGCCACATAGGAGCCCATGAACATGCAGGCGGTATAGACAGACGGACAGAACACGTGAGAGAGACAGAGGAAAGGGAGGAAAGATTTGAGAGTTATGACGTCTTGAAGTCTGTGCATAACGTGAGAGGGCTTCTGGTCTACTCCCCTCCGGGAGACAGCATTATAGACAGACCCCCGTCTCGCCACTGGCGCTGACGATGGCTCATACCGCAGCAGTGCGGTGGTCAGCAGGGGACGTGGAATATGATAGACGTGGGAAGGGCCACCAAGAAGGAAAAGCTGCCCCAGAGCTGTTCGAAGTCACTGTCATTCTAGATGCCACACGTCCCCCAAACAAAGTTAAAAGGAATCCCGTTTCTTTGCCTTGATATTGAGAAACAAGGAAATTATCTATCTCCGTTCCAGAGGAGCTGTGATTTCATTTGGTGGAGGTTCGATGTGAAATTAGTATATTTAGATGATACTTCATGAGCGGCCATTGTCTTGATGTATATTACTAAAGGATCATCAGCGTAATGCATGTCGATTTCATTTACCCTTATAGCAGAGGTACTGCCCCCCCCCCCCCCCCAGCTGTATAGGTGATGTCAGGGCACCATTTCAGGAGGCGAAGTCAGGGGGCTCCAGTACGGAAGGCGAAGTCAGGGCACCAGTACAGGAGGAGAAGCCAGGGCACCACTTTCAGTAACTGAAGACCACACCGAAGGTCACTACCGCTTAGGGTATCAGCAAATCAGCCACCGTCAGGGCCATATTTAGGGCTCCGGTATGGCGGCCACAGCCAGGGCCTAAATGAGCGCCCTAACCCATTTAAGTCACAGTTAGGTTTAGTTAACATCCCTGACTGGATAGCCACAGTTAGGGTCATACCGAACGTCTCGAGTCACTCGACTGTGTAACTACAGTCAGGGCCTCGAGTCAGTGACTATAATCAGGGCTCAAATAGGGCTATAGCTGGACACCTAGTTAGGGGCCTTGAGATGTGGCACTAGTCAGGAGCCCAGCTCGGTACCAACAGTGAGGACCACTACTCGCATCTCGCGGTCACGGCTCAGAATAAAGAGTCATAACTGACATCCGCAGTCATAGTTCAGGGTCACTGGCCACACTGCGCCCTGGCGCAGTGCCCACGGTGAGTGCCTAGGGTCAGGGGCCCATAACGAGGGCCGACAGCCCCGGTTCCAATGGTCGGCGTCGCTTCCCACGGCCAGGGACCCCGGGGTCGGAGATACGGTCTACATCCCAGATCGGCGCGTATATAAGTAAGATCCCCAGCCCTCCATCAGAGCCCTAGTTTTTAATGCCCCCCCCAAATTACGGCCCTTGGGCCAGCAGCGTCCACAATCAGGATTTCAGTTCACTGAACCTAATCAGGGTCACGCATCAGTTCCCGCAATTAGGGCGCCCTCTCAGCGCCGCAGTGAGGGCCTAGGGCCATTGCCCACACGCAGGTCCCCTGGGGGCAAGCCCTGAGCATTCCACAGAGTTGCGTAGTAAAAGCCAGACTCCCGAAACATTCCCTAGGCTCGTCTGAGAGACGGCTGTTCTTCTCTGTCTATATCCTCTATGGTCTGAGGGAACGCACGCGAAAAGTATGCCATACGTGATCGAGCTGCCCTGGTTCGCCAGGGCCTGCAGAACAGGACGCTGGGGTCTGCATTTCCCAGTCGGCCCTCTCCCCTCTCACGCACCCCTCCCATGGGCTGGGATCTCTCCCCTAAGCGGCACTAATTAATGCCATTGAAGACCCACGTCCGGAATACCCGTGTCATGTGGCGAATTTTATATCCCCGTTTGTACATAGTCGAGGTTCGGATCTTTGAACGAAGTGCTTCGTTCTTCTGGGCAAGTTGTGTACCGGAGACACCACGGTACAACAAGGGGCTGGTAGGTACACAATGCAAGGGGTCATGTTGTGCTGGTGGACGATGGATCAAGTGTCGCCTGTGGAGGTGAGGCAGGAGAGGAGGGAGGGGGTCGTCCCGCCACTATCAACACGCACGCCCGGCCCCAGTTAACTGCTCGCGACCCGTCGGACCTGTCGGGTGCCGCTCTCACCCGCCCAAACGCCCGCACCGCCCGACCGACCGACAACACCGCCGTCACTCCTGCGACACTCCTCCTGCGTGGCTGACGCTGCAGTGCCCGTCCTCGTCACGGCCTCTGCTGCTTCTCCTACGGCATCGGAGAAGGGCAGCTGCAAACACAAACAGACTCCTCCTCTCACGCAAGTTGCTGCCGCCCCTCCTCCCCTCCTAGGAATATCAACAGTGGCAGGTGGTGGCGAAGAGGAGGAGGAGGAGGCCCGCCAACTAGACCAACCGCCTACGCTCGGGGGGCGGCGGCGGTGCCCTGCCGTCGTAAGTACCTCTCGGGATCGACGGGAGGACCACGTCAGCCGTCTATCCCCGTCCTCCTGCGCCCGCATGGACAGGCGGACGGCCCAACCCACGCTTCGGACGGGGGGCATAACCCTCCTCTAAACCAGGCACTGCCACTCTCCCGACACTCCTGCAGCTCGTGAACTTTAGTATTTCGCTGGTGCTACGGCGGGGCACTGGGCTTGGCGGGGAAGGGGGCACTGCCGGACGAGGCGCCTGGGCTACCAAACCGCTCGAGACTTTCACTGAGCGACTACGAACGCCGACAGTGATCATATACACCGAGGGATCCTCCACTGTGTGCTGAGACCGACACGCCTCAAGTGACGGAGGAAGGAACACGATGTTAATAGCAGAGCACCGGGCTCTTGGACGGACACTATTGCGATAACCGCCTCGGCCAGTGACATGAAAGAGTGCTTTCAGTGTGACAGTCAAGTGAGTGTCCGAGGAGATAGTCAAAGGTCGGACATTTTGTCTACGTTAGTGTGAGTATAGCAACAGAGACTCCCACGCCCGCGTCGGCACACCTCACTCTTGTCATCCCGCCCGGCACCACTACTTTCCCTGCAAATCCACGTAGCGCACCGTATTCCTCCCTCCCTGTACCCCCCACCCCCCCCACCTTTCGCACCACCTCTCCCCCACCCCTTCTCCCCCCCTCTCTCTCTCTCTCTCTCTCTCTCTCTCTCTCTCTCCCAGCGCACCATAACAGGCAGCCATTCAGTGCTAGTTGTAGATAATGGCACTACTGTAGACGGTGTGTGTGTGTGTGTGTGTGTGTGTGTGTTGTGCCAATAGACACCAACCTTGAGGACCAATAACTCTTGCCTGGGCCTCTCCACCCTCCCTCCCTCCCCCCTCACCTCCACCCATCTCCCTCCTCCAACATCTGGCAGCCTGTATCTCCAACAACAGGCCGTCCGTTCCGACTAAGACAATCACAACCTACAGGAGGAGAAACGCCCACAGCTCTCACAACCCTCTCGCCTTCCACAACACGTACAGAAGACCGTCTTCAGCCCATACCACAACTCCAGCACTGTCCTCACAAACTACTACTACTCCTCCTACCCAAACGCTACCACTATCACTACCACCCCCAGGTCCTCTTCTCTCTCCCTCCCTCTCCCTCCTCAACGTATCTCCGGCAGCGGCAGAAAGCAAGAACGCCACAGCTCACGGTGGCAACCAACCGACCGCCCGTCTCCTCCTCCCTCGCTGGAGCGGCGGCGGGGCTCTGCGCCCGCACTACAAGTGGCATCACTCGGCCGCTGCCCATCGGCTAGGACCACCACCACTCGTGCACCTCCCTCTCTCTCTCTCTCTCTCTCCTCCTCCTCCTCGCTGGCCCTCCAACACTCTTGCCTCGCACCACCCAACCACAGCCACCACCAAGGAGAGAGAGAGTAGACACCACCAGTAGCCGCTTGTGGGAGCTGATGTAGAAAGAAAGAGAGATAGAGAGAGATATATAGAGAGAGACTTTGTCTGTGTGTGTATGTGTAGGAGACCCCACAGAAGAGCCTTCTAGCAAGAGCCACGTCTCATCATGTTTCGCAGCTCAGGTGAGACATCTTGTTCTAGCCCTGAGAGACAGAGAGAGACAGAGAGAGAGAGAGATACTCTCTCTCTCTCTCTCTCTCTTTCTCTCACCACCTAATTCAAGGTGACGAGTCACGCGAGATGAATAATTATGCAATAAATCCAAGTGATGTCCTGATTCCATATTTCTTTTTATCTGTCGTCTACTGCTACTACTACTACTACTATTACTCCAGTCGGAGTTTGTGTTTATGGAAATTTCGATGCCTTCCATGAGTGATCTCGTGTAGAACTCCCGTGCCTGTTGGTGGAGTGACTCCACCCACACGACCTCACAGTGACGATGGGAGGGAGGGAGGGAGGGAGATAGATAGATCGAGAGAGAGTGTGTGTGAGGCTGGTCTAGCTCCCGGGGTGCTCGGCACATCACTATTCATATTCAAATGACAGGCCGGAAGCTGAATATTAGCAGTGTGTGGTGTATGTGCAAGGACCGAGTGTACGTGTGTGTGTGTGTGTGTGTGTGTGAGTGTGTGTGTGTGTGTGTGTGTCTGTACTGGCGGACGAGTGCACCAACTAGTGACACAACACACTCTCTCTCTCTGATAAGGAACCCTACTGCTGTACAATTCCTATCCCACCTCTCTCTCTCTCTCTCTCTCTCTCTCTCACTCTCTCTCTCTCTCTCTCACACACACACACACACACACACACACACACACAGTGGTAAATAAAAACCTCGTAAGTATAAGGAGAGAGAGATAGATAGATAGATAGATAGATAGATAGATAGATAGATAGATAGATAGAGAGATAGATAGATAGATAGATAGATA
>JAYMFT010184472.1:0-11989 GCA_038088735.1 Panulirus argus
CAGGTCGAATGTCAGACCATCAAATTGAGGGTCAGGTCGAATGCCAGACCATCAAACTGAGAGAGTCAGGTCGAATGTCAGACCATCAAATTGAGGGTCAGGTCGAATGCCAGACCATCAAACTGAGAGAGTCAGGTCGAATGCCAGACCATCAAACTGAGGGTCAGGTCGAATGCCAGACCATCAAACTGAGGGTCAGGTCGATAGACCATCAAGCTGAGGGTCAGGTCGAATGCTGGAGCACTGATACCCTAAGGCCACCACCCCCGTCACCGAGACACAGTCTAGATCGTGGTGGGTGGAGGTAGTAGAGTGTTTGTACACCACGAACGCCCAGCTCTCCCCGCTCTCCCCGCCTGATGAATTACTCTCTCTTTACGGGCACGAGAAAGAGCCGGGCGTGCTTCCCCCAGCACCAAGGTCAGCAGCAGCAGCAGCAGGAATAAATCAATATGAGAGGCGAGCGTACATGTGGGTGTACCTGGTCCCCCCCGCCTCTGTAAAGCCTCCCATCACTCCCTCGCCACAGATAACGACATTTTTTTCCCATGTCGGGCGTATAATTTACGTCGGTTTCGGAGGCATCGCCGTCTGTGGCAGAGCTGCCCTTCTGTGGGGGGGAGGGAGGCTTGTTTTACCCGGTTGTTTGAGGCTGTAGATGCTACAGGGAGTCCGGGGGGGGGGGTCTTCCCACGTTTGAGATTGGCCAGCAGGAGACAGAACGGGCGTGTGGGACTCACACGAATATGATGCTTTCCAATAGCGGAATCAACCCACACATTTCCAGCCGATCTGTCTTTCCAGGAAGGAGATACCAATATATGCAGGTCTGGAATCAAGACCACGTATAATTTCCATGAGTACCCCAAGTCCCTTTCTCGAGTCGATCTTCTACTGAGTACAGCGTCAGAGTTCAGCCTACCACAGAAACTCGGGTACTTACTGGACTGAGGCAGGCGGTAAAGGACCTCTGGACATTCTCCAGTCTTTCCAGCACTGTATGGCAATGTTAACAAAGTCAAGTATCCCGGTCTATAGCAAGGAGGTCTTGTGACCGGTCTCCCCGGGGGTTCCGTGTCGCCAACAGCATTTGACCAGCCTCTCGTATCATAACCAGTTCTGTTTCTACTTCATATCACGTAATCTGATGACTTTCTTCCCTCCAGATTAGTCGGGTATCTTCCCCGTAAAACATATGGCGCATTTATCGAATGCCCAATTGGAAGACTTGGACGGAATATGTTTGCAAGTCTTCCGTCCCTAGCGTCAGAGAAATTGCCATACTAGTTCTGCGATCGTACTAAATACGTCACAGGAAATAATGCCAAGGCCGTAGGATCATAAACAATGTCAGCTAGACGAAGTATATCGAGTAGTGGGACGTGGGTTTGCGATGGGCATCTTGGGAAACTAGCCACCATATTTCTCCACCCTCAGCCTCACCGCTCCAACAGTCCTAGTCTACCACACTGTGTGTTCCAAACATGGCCATAATACACGGTGCTACTATAGTATGCAGTCTACCACGGTATCAAACACTACAGCATGCGGTCTACCAGGGTTATCTAACACTATAGCATATAATCTACTTTATTTACAAAATATTTATATATCTAAATAGCAGGAAGATAAAAATAAACACTAACCTAACCTAATACTACAGTTCACTTATGGCAGACCGTAGGTGGGCGGCACGAGAGGTGAGGAGAGGTCACGGTAGAATTTATACCGTGGTAGACCACATACTATATTATCACCCAATACACTAACTCCTGTCTTCTGACGTCTGCTTCAGGGGACAAAATTCCAAAACGACTCTTTGCTCATCGCGAGACTTGCGTTCAGCTCGACTAAACCCAACTCGTAAAACGTTGTACAGTCAATACGGATTTCTCACTGACTCAGAAGAGCTGTGGGAGAGTTTAAGATTCGGGTAAAGGTCTACGGGACTAGGAGCACGGAACAGGCAAGCTGGCAGGGGAGACCGGAGTGGCACACTCTGGACACCTCACACACGAGTGTCAGAAACAAGTTCTCTTGTTAGACATCGGGTTCGTCAAACGAGGCCAGCCAGCTACCCGCCCGTCTTGCTTGGCTGGGCTCCCACATGTAACAAGACGTCCGTCATCACTACAGATCGTAACGTTATGCGTGCAGGTGCAATACGCAAAAGAGCCAGGCCGAGCATCCACCCCCCACACACACCACATCCAACATGTGAGGGGTGTTACCCCCTTCAATACCAGCTGTCAGGAGGGGTAGGGCGGCCAGACCTGCGCCCCACACCTACCACTCATCATGTCTCATACACTCGCCCAAATCTAAGAATTTTCTCTCTTTAAGGACCGGACTGGACCCTTCTCACCAACTACCATGTACTAAGTACCCCTGGGACGTACATAGTAACCTTAAATGCTGAACATGACGTTAGAATATCATTCATGAAAATGGGCCCTACGTCCGGGAGAGCAGGCGTGAGCTGACGCCGTCTGGAAGACGTCCCTGACGATGGACGGTGGGTTCTATTGACACTGCCTTACACGTAGCCAGCGATCGGCTGACGTCAACGGTGGTTGGAGTGAGGCACGCGGACAGAGTCATTACGAACCAGGCTCTCACAGGGAGGGTAAGCTGTCGCCTGTCAAGGGAGGAGGAGGAGGAGGAGGGAAGGCTGTCACGGCGTGAGACACGACCTCCACCCAGACCATCTCAAGGTGACGAGGGGAAGGAGAGAGACAGCGGCACACGTCAGCTGCCTACACGCGCCAGAGGTGGTCGGTTGGTAAGGTGGAGAGAGAGAGGACCATGGTCCGTGGGGAAGACCCAGACCAGACGCGGGCCTGGTCGGTGGAAGGGAGGGAGGGAGGGAGGGAAGGAGGACCATGGACGGGGAAACAGTGGGTGGGAGGGACGGGGGAACAGTGGGTGGGTGATGAGGGCACAAGTCTGCTCCACACAGTCAGCTGGACACACACAATATACACCAGGTGTTTACGGTCGTCCGCGAGCTTCTACGTGAAAGGCAGATTTATGGTCGTATATATTCAAGAAGAGGACGCCTCTCGCCTCACACACAGCTGTTATACGCCACCGCAAACATCGGCCTCTCCAAGGACTGATTTCTAAATTAACATCGACAAAAATTAATATAATCGATCGTGAACAGGAGTCCCAAAAAACTGCATCGCTGACAGTGACGAGGGATATGGCTAGCCAACCGGTTGGTCGCCCAGCGTGACATCTTCACCGCCTTCCCGGGTAACTAGGGCGCACCCCCGAGCTAACTAGGACCCCAGGAACGGCTGCCATCGCCTCCTGACGGGGTCATGTGCCAGTGAGGAGGTCCTATCCAACACTGGTGCTGCCCAAGGGCTTCACCGCATCCCTGGCAAAGTTGAGGAGGGAGGAGGATTGTGCGTCTGGCTGACACCTGCCACCCCTCAGAGGGAAAATCGAGCCCATGACACACTGGCCCACGCGAGGCGGCTTCTACTGACGTAAAAGCCCTGGTAAGTGTCATACTAGTGAGGTGCGATACACAGCGTGACGCACCAAATTGTTCCTCCGCTTCACAATTCCACGTCAATGTTTACCTTTACATTTCCCGATCATTAAGTACTTTTATCTGAATCGGTTGTTTGGGTGTTGCTGCAATACACCAAGTAATGATGGAACACAAACACTTGCACCTTTTGCAAAATGCAATGTGTGTGTGTGTGGGTGTAAATTACCCATTTATGTTTACACAGTCGTAATACATATATGGGGAGGGTGTTTTACGGTAACGGGGCCTCATCTTTTGAACATTCCCTATTATCACACAACTGTTTACAGCTAGTTTTACAGTTTCTGTTTCTAAATATTCATTGACGAGATATACATAGACAGAGCATTTCAGAGATAGTATGGATGGTATGTATGTGTGTGTGTGTGTGTGTGTGTGTGTAAGTAATTACCTACTGGTATCATACAGGTAAGGGGCGTGTGCCAGTCGGTGACAGGAAGGGAGCGTATGACAGGCAGGTGGGGGGTGGGTGGGTGTGTTGGGGGAAGGAGGGAGGGGAGGGGAGGGGTTTAGAAGGGTAGCGAAGAGGGGAGTGAGTGTGTGTGTGTGTGTGTGTGTGTCGCTGGGATGACGCTTTAAATGTATCGCATAACGTTAACATCTGGTCGACACCAGCCGCCCGTCCACCGACCCGACTCTAATGGGTCTCATCGTACCCGAGGATTCATACCCGAGGACTGTACCGTCGCGCTCAGGGACTGTACCGTCGTGCTCCATGACCGTACCGCCGCTGCTCGAAGACTGTACCGTCGTGCTCGATGACCGTACCGCCGTTGCTCGAGGACTGTACCGTTGTGCTCGATGACCGTACCGTTGTACTCGAGGACTGTACCGTTGTACTCGAGGACTGTACCGTTGTACTCAATGACCGTCCCGTTGTACTCGAGGACTGTACCGTTGTACTCAATGACCGTACCGTTGTACTCGAGGACTGTACCGTTGTACTCAATGACCGTACCGTTGTACTCGAGGACTGTACCGTTGTACTCGATGACCGTACCGTCGCACTCAGAACATCAGCAAACCTCAATAGACAATGATATATAAAGAGTGGCTGACATAGTCTAGTCGGACTGGCCAACGGGTCGTAACCTCAAGCCGCCTTAGAGTGCTCAGGGAAACAACAATACTACGCTCTTAAGATCGATGTACCACAAGCCATCTTGTCGGGGTACTACGGCCACAGAGCACCAGGTGGCCGACTGTTCCTTCCGCGCGCAAGACGGTGAAGTCAGTAGACCAGTCTGGTCGACTGAGGACTTGTGACCGTGTGACTGGTAATGGGCTGGTCATTCAAAACTGTCGGCTCCAACGCCACGAAAGGAAGACTTGGAGTTACGTCCTATGCCATACACCAGCGCCTGTGTAACACCAACCACCAGGACGTTGGCGAGCGAGTGGTGGGGGACAGACGACCACCTCACCTCTGCAGGACAGAGCAGAGGGACTACGGAATGCGATATCATCATCACGACAGGCTGGTTTACTATAAACACTTTCAAAATGGGAGAAAGGAATACTAACAGTGACATTCTGCACGCCAGACATTCTGTCCCAACTGGGGCACTGCTCTCTGCCAACATCACCATTCTGAACCAGCGATTTCTTGGGCCCGGATAACTCCAGTGATTATATACAACGTATGGATCACTGTAATATTCTAGGCTCTGCAAATGTCCTCTTTCTAAGGCACCGCGAGAGACGCATCGAAATCTATAAGTTGTAAATACTATTAAGACCTGCTTCCTCTGGCCCTATCAGATCAGGTCAAAAGGTAGTGCTTCCCTGCCCAAGGGGTCAACCTTACCTGGATGTGTTACATCAGCCGATATTCAACACACTGTCAACACTTCCCCCACCCTGCCAATGCCTGACCTCACACCAAATCATCACAAAACTTGAAAAAAATCAGTCATTATAACTGATTAATTCACAAAACATTTCTGGGTAAAATTATGGTTATAATCCTGAAGGAAAGAACATGTAGCCTTATTGCATCGATCTTCTAAGAGGACATGGGTTGGTTGGCTTGGCAAGGCAAAGAAAGACGAGGAGAAAGAGATATTTATACGATGATCCTAAAATACCTTTATACATGTCAAGATACTTTTATAAAAGCCTGACGCAGGAGGTGGTGGGATGTCAGAGACGTGTGAAATGCATGGTCAACAATGTCAAGAAGTTGAAGCTAGCCTAGATAGCATAAAAATAAATACTCGAAAGATTCCCCCAAAAAATCATATCAGTTTTCTGTCACTGGTGCACTGTTAGTTTTCTTACAATAGTGCCCTACCTTCCGTTTTCTGACGATAAAGCTTTTTTTTCCTAGTAATACGTTTCTTCTTCAAATACTGTACAAGTGTTTTTCGATAATAAAGTTTCAAATGTATCTTCCATTTCCTGATACTACTTTTCTGAAGTTTTAAAACGGCAATGTATCTTCCGTTTTACTACAATAATACTTTACCGCAGTTGCCCCACGTTTGTTCTGTTCTCTGTCCTGACAATAATACCATATTTTTTCTCCTGAAAATCCTTTTGCTTCTGTATTCTAACGAGGAAACGCTCTTGAGTACTAAACAATTTTGCGTCAAATACTTACACAAACAAGTCACCACAACTTAATCGAGCTACGGAAACGAAATCAGACCCCAGAAGTGGAGCGAGTTGAATAAATACAGTGCTAAACTAGGAAGATGGAGTAATTAAGCTAGGCATTACGTAACAGGCCATCAGCTCATACTGCAGGGGCGATGGGAACGTCTCCTCCCGGCGTACTGGCGGAGGTACCAGGAGGCCAGTCAAGTCAGGAGGTGACACCGGCTCCTGAGGGAGGCGTGTGGGGCTCGCTGACGACGCACGGATAGTTCCAGGTGGGGCAGGTAGAGAGGGGTCGGGTGTGTCCGTCCGTCCGGACGGACGGACGGGGGGTCTCAGGCCGCGGCCGCCACGTTGGCGCCCAAGCTCCGGCCGGGGCCCGGCCCTACCGGCATGGAACATTAACTTGCCGCAACACATTATTGATCGTCTCGCTACCTTCATCTCTTCTACATCACTCCCGACCTCCATTACACTCTCAAATGGTTCCCGACGGAACGCGAGTTCGTATGCAATCTCCGCTCGAATTGTCGTTTAGTTTCGGGGGCAGTTGGTGTCCTCGTGCCTGGGCGCGTGTGTGTGTGGCTCTTGTCCACACCGACACAAAGACACACACACACACACACACACACACCTGAACTGCAAATGACGATCGCAGACTAAATAAAACATCTTCGGCCGGTGGAGTCGAAGGTAACGCCCCAGCAGAGGATCCCTGATGGCTAAGCCCTTGCACCGCAAATACATTATCACTGGACTATATATATATACTGGGTTCTTCGGGGATGGTCTGTGACTCGCTTATTCAATCCAGCACCAAGAGGAGCAAATAAGGTGTTAGGGTGCCGTGTGGCGCCGCTCTATAACCCCTAGCAATACCGTCGCCTTGGACCAGTCACACAACCAACCCTCACGTCATACACATTCGTCACCGAATCTGCGTCAAAATCGGTTTATCAACAGAATCCAATTTCAGACATCTGACTTCCCGAAGAACAAGGGGGGGGGGGTCTCCTTAGTCAGGTGCCTGCAGTGCAGTCTGGATATATATACATCACCTGAGACACACGGGTTCCCATAGATTACAGTGGTCTTTGTTCCAAGGCAGAGGGACCAGATGGTGACAATGACGTGGAGGGGAAAAGGCGTAACAGTACCTATCCTGCACCATCGATCACGGAGGGTCTTCCTACCATAACCTTCTACCGAACCTTACACTCCTGGCCTGCCCACCTCTACCTCCACGTCCACCGGCAATTCTAACATTTCCACCAACACTGCCGCAGTATTCTCCAACACCTCCACCAGTGTGATGTCAAAATTCTAATTTCTCCACCCTGATGGGGGTTGGTCGTCACAACCACAGGGCTTCCTGACCTCGTCAATGAGTAACTTTAATTCCGCCTCAATTAATTTTTCGGGTCATGAACTGACCCGCGCGTGGCACCCGTGTCTCTACAGCCGGTGGTGCCCAGACACAGTGGAGGGAGGTGTGCGGGTTCCCGTCACAGACCAAATCCACTCCCTCCACCACGCCCCAGGTTTTCTACGAGTGACGCACGTCAGCCAAGCACACGGCCACAGGGAACTACGGGAGGCCCCAAAAGGTAATTCTTTCCATCGTGGCTGTCAGAGGACCGCGCCTCTACCGTGTGTCCCCTCACGCAATCTCACTCAGGAGTCTCCAATATCCACACTGCTGCTCAGACTCGCTTTCCTATGCAGCAATATTTACGGAGCCGTAGTTCCACCCCTTTCAAATCACGGGAGAAGAATTGCTGGAAGCGATACATACTTTCCAGGGTCCACCGCACCAAAGACTTAAACACAGAAACGAAGTCTTAAGAATTCACGTGTGACCTTTAAATGCTTGAGCAAGAGAGTACGGCCACTGGGTACGGAAATGGCCTGGCCTCCGGCGTGACCCTCCAAGCACCGTCGTGCTGTTAAAGCTGATTATGGGACGGACTCCAAGAGCAGCCCTTTTGGGGCTATCTGCACCGCTGCAGTGAAAAAATCTGATGCACTGTCATTACGGTGCACGTTAATCCAGCCAACTGACGCCGTCAAATCCAGCCACCTGACACTATAAATCCAGCCACCAGACACGATCAATCCAGCCACGTGACACTGTCAATCCAGCCACCTGACACCGTCAATCCAGCCACCTGACACCATCAATCCAGCCACCAGACAAGATCAATCCAGCCATCTTACACTGTCAATCCAGCCACCTGACACCGTCAATCCAGCCACCTGACACGATCAATCCAGCCACCTGACACGATCAATCCAGCCACCTGACACCGTCAATCCAGCCACCTGACACCGTCAATCCAGCCACCAGACACGATCAATCCAGCCACCTGACACAAGAGGCACCAGTGCAGGGCCTAAATCCTCGGGTCCAAAAAAAAAAAAATAGCTCTAATCGTCACAAGCAGCGTGTGTCTGTGTGGCCCATGGGGGGGGGGCCTTCCTCCGTCAGGAGCAATACCTCCGCCTGGCCCTCCGTCACGACGCTGTGACACGCCACGCCCGGCGAGACGGGGACGTTAAGCAGTGAGCGGGAGAGACACTTCCTTCTCTACAACTTGGCCATCTCCTGGGGGAGTGGGGCTACTCGGGGACTGGAAGGAACCCCCCTAAGCGTCTCTCCTAGAATGAATCCTGCGTTTTACCATTGCGGCCTCACAGCCTGGCGACACCACCCAGGACTGGACCAAGAAGTCTTTCCCTCTTCAGGAGCAACACGGTTTCACGGGAGGCTGTAGGCACTTCCTCTCCCGTCGTAGGGGAGACTTGGCCCGTGTCTGTCCTCTTCCCTCACACGAACTGCTTCTTCGTCTTGATACTGATTCTACTCTTGCTGTCATGGTGTGTGCAGTCTCTCAGAACTCGTGCTGATCCTTTCCAGAACTGTACCACACTCACCATTAATGTGGCTGTACCAGCTGGGGTACCGCTGTACCACACTCTACATTAATGTGGTCGTAACGGCTGTGTTAAAAAGGATTTTAACGTGGTTTCTGACGTCTGGTAATGGAAGCTTCATATGCCAGGAATCCACAGTCGCTTCGTCTTCCGAGCTGCAGCGTCAGTAAATCTCGCAAAAGTTCCAGATACTGACTGTAAAATCCCACTCCCGGGGGTGGCGTGCGGGCAATAAACTGACAATAAAGACCACAAACACGGGCCAAGACACCCACCAAGGGCTCCCAGGCCTCTCGGAAAGACTGGAAAAATCAAATCGTTCACGTCTCTTACACTTGGCAAGGGCCTTTGACAAATACGCGACCATGGACCAACAGCACATGAAATACAGCACAAGGCAACGGCTTGGCAGTGCCTATAAATCTGCCCGACCGATCAAGCTACGTGTCCAGTTAACGAACCATGCCAAAACCAAAGGACTATAATGATATACCTCCGTTCCCCAGTGGTAGACAGTGGTATCCCGACTCCCGTGCCTCTACCCCACAGCACCTGACAGTCCGGTGGGTAAGCAGGTAACGGCTTTAACAGAAAACAGTCCCGTTGGTCAGACTTCGCACACCAATGAATCGATGATGTCCTCTGGTGCGCTAACGAAAGCAATGTGATGTTCTGGAGGGAGACATCAAAACCCTCTTTCAAGACGAAAAATTGAAACGAAAAGAGAATCCTGAGTATCCCGAGGCACCAGGACTCGTCATTATACGAGAGTGACGCGTTAAAGATGTTTTGGTGTCGTGACGCCACTCGACCTCACCTTTAGAAAGGACGACAAAGGAGTCGTCCAACCATTACAGGTTCACGACACACTCGACACACGGGGGCAAGGCTGCGCACGGCATGTGACCTCTGCCAATGGGAATGCTGGTGGCAAGCGACATCTACGTTCTGTACACATCAAATTTAACGTCACCACAGCGAGGATTCTATAACCCCTCCCCCTCGGTCGTCGCTACCCCTCCAGTAGTCATACGTGTGCACACGCCTACATCGCTAGTCCGTCCACATATACAAATGGATAAACCCCCAGAGGGCCGAGTTCGCGATATGCATACGAAAGTAATCCCTCGCTGAAATGACACAACGAGGGAGAAAAGTGGGGAAGCGAAAATCCCTCGCGGCGTCACACGGTTAGTTGATGGTATCATGAAGAACAGAGACAAGAGTGTTAGGAGGCCACGACTCGTCAGCCTCCGACAGACGTTAGCAGCTTTCAGAGACAGTAGGAGACCCCGTACTTTACGGGTATTCTGAAGGCTGTCTACCTGTATAACTCTGGGACCCACCCGCACAGCAGCCCCTCGCATCTGTCAACCTATTTGAAGCAGTGGCCCCCACTGCCTACCAACCCAGTGCACTCCGGCTGTTGAGTGTAGACTCGTACTCTATAAAGAGTTCAATCCACGATGGCTCCAGTACTTGCAAGTGAGGTGTATCTAGTACACTGTTCACTCTTTGCACTGTACTGACGTAATTCCATCTCCTGGACTCCAATGGAAATCCATACAGGGGGACTGCATCATCCAACAACCCACTGCGGCATCATCCACCAGCGTGAAACCTCATCCGTCAAGCCTGGCGCAGCAACCAGTCATCACCCACCCTACCATAGACCCGACAGCCGCGGTGGGCGGAAACAGACCAGCCCTATCGGGGGGAGTTCTACATATAGCACGGTATAAGTGCAGGGCCCGCCTCCCGCTGTACCCTCCCTACTTATTAACTTCCGACCGCGTCCGTGGTAGCTGACCAGCTCTAAGAGTCCTGCACGACAGTGGACTGTATACATGCAAGTTGCTCATCACCCGGGAAGACTTCCAGCGAAGGAACCGCCTGGAAGACATCACCAGGGAAGACTTCCAGCGAAGGAACCGCCTGGAAGACATCACCAGGGAAGACTTCCAGCGAACGAACCGCCTGGAAGACATCACCAGGGAAGACTTCCAGCGAACGAACCGCCTGGAAGGCATCACCAGGGAAGACTTCCAGCGAACAAGCCGCCTTGGAAGACTACATCAGGCCACGCACACGCTTCCAGCAGGAAGCACATTACGTAGCTAAGTGTAACAGTGAACGAATGTGAGAGGCGGAAAAATTATGAGACGGAGACCTCCACTGTCGACGGTAGAACAACAGCCTGATCACTGGCTGTGATGTCCTGACTTTTTGAGCTGACCCTCATCTTCCTTCAGTGATGGCGTCCTGCCCAGCACCCGTACGCAACGAGGGACCCGCCCGCCTCAAGTCAGCAAATCAGCAGGAGGCAAGAGGCAGTCTGCGGCGTCCAGGAGAGGTGTGTGACATGACCACCATCAAGATAAATGTCCCCCCATCGGGCCATTATGGCTGCTGGCGTCTTCCCTCCTCCTCCTCCCTCCTCCTCCTCCCACACCCACCACGCCCTCACCGCCCCTATAGACTCATCCCCTCACCTTACCCACCACGAACAACGCGTCGCCCGCCACAGCCACCCAACTCCCACTCTACCCAAACCCTCCTACTCAGCACATGAGAACCAGTTCTGAGAGAGCACCCGACCAGGTCGACCATCTTGCACGTGCAAGCCACCCCCCTGTGTGTGTGTTTGTGAGTGTGTGTGTGTGTGTGTGTGTGTGTGTGTGTGTGCGTGTGTGTGTGACTCCAAGCACGCTGTTCAATGGGAGGGAAAACAGTGTCTGACCTCCGCCCCCCACACCGCACTGTCCTACTGGTCAATACACCTCCCTGGTGAGTAATGCTGAGGGAGAGATCAACCTGCAGGTCAATAATGGTGCACCATGGCCTGTGATCCAGCCGGTGACACTCGCCCCCCCCCCCCCCCCCCCCCCCACC
>JAYMFT010184483.1:0-11989 GCA_038088735.1 Panulirus argus
ATATATATATATATATATATATATATATATATATATATATATATATATATATATCAGATATTGAGGGAGCAAGGAGAGGAGGCAGTTCAAAACTGGAGACAAAACATCTAAATCGGTTGTGAACCGACTCTTTTTTCTTTTCAGGGATTCCAACCTTAGCGGGACCGTGAGGCAAAACACTACACTTAGACTTCTTAATATCTTTCAAAAGAGCCAGAGTAGAACGTAAGCATCACAAGCTATTTTCACTCTTACTAAGAGTGCAGTTAACTGTTCTATTAAGGGCAGTTTCATAAGAGATGACTTTCAGTCTCTTCATACTTCATCTTGAAACTGTTTCCTTTGTTTCTCACTGTACTCGTCTCTTCCTGCCCATCTTCCCCGATCTGTCCCAGGCCTGAGAGAGACTAATCTTACAGAGTTGAACGTTCTACGTCGCCAGAAGACTTTTAATCTATTTCTTACAGTTTAAGGTGTGGGTACCTCAGCCCACTTAAGGCAGGTTCATTTATCAGTGTCCAGTATTTCGTACTGGGATTAAGCTGCAGGAAGGTGGTGAGCATGACTTGTTGCACGGACTGCAGGCCGTTCATCATCCGTGTCGAGGACGGGGAAAGTGACTACTGTTTCATAATGCAGTTGCTAACTAAGTTGCCTGCACGAGCTCCTGTTACTCTGTATTACACGCAGGACCTTCAGCAATCAGTTTTACTTTATGGCCTTGTTTGTCGACATTGTGAAGAAAGACTTTAATTCCATGCATTGAGCGGCACTCCGAGAAATCATTTAACTTTTCACTTTCGACCAAGAGGTTTTTGTTTGATATCAGACGTACGCTAAGATGTCGATCGATTTTTTTATTTTTCTTAAACGCTAGCGTTTGATCTCTTCCCAGCGTCTTTGTGGGTGAGAAAAACTCTTGTCTTTGCTCAAAAGCTTCAAATGTTTATGTCTGACGATACTTAAGTGTGCAGCATCATTTGGCCATATCACCTTCAGTGCCACATACGTAGCTGATGTTGGAAACAGTTTAACTAGAATCAGTCGAATTCTTGGCTCAGGTTCCTGAATCTTTGGATGAGTTTAGTTTTGCAGTGTGACAAGTAACATGATATAAATCAAATAAAAAATCATGTCTTGTATAACTAACATATCAACTCGTTTCGTGATGACTTACTGGCCCTAGGCGTTTGGTCCTGTGAGTATCCCTGCCACAAGACACAGACTTTAAGATATGAGTGAAAACTTAACACAGAGTATACAAAAGAATGCAAAGGGATTTAAACAGCAACAGACCACTGACTCCTTTCGAGCATGTGACTCCTTTCGAGGATGTCTGTTGATAGTGGAAGTTGTCATCAACTCACGTATCATTGTGGTAACAGAAGAAAGACACAGCAATTCCAACGGGACTTACAAATGTGAAATTTTCACGTAACGAAGGAGGCGAAAATACTGTCCTGACGAGGAGACCCAGCTCTTATTGTGTTTATGAAGGCTTGTGGTTTGTAATTGTAGTGACTTTGTGTCGAGCCATAGGCTACTTAGTGAACCTGACAGGATATTGTTATCTGTCTGAATGCCAAACAAGTATGTGATTTCCTTCCTTGAGAAAATAATTGATGATGGGATAACTCTTTGCTGGGATAGCTCAGAGTTAATGAGACTTAAGTAGAATATGTAAGAAAATAAATTCCATTAAATTCCATTAAACAGACACTTGGAACTTGAACTGGTGTCTTGTCCTGTACCTTGAAACTCGTTCACAGTTATCCCAGTTTAATGCCACAACTTTAAAAGTCCTAGTGGCTCCCTCATTTTAACCCTTCCTGCCTGTTCAAATCGGAATGGCTTCCTCAGTTTCACCCTCCTGCCTGATACAATATAGAATCTCGTATGAAGTCAGTTGCCATACTGGAATTTTATCTTTACTACAATAGAAAAAGATCGAAATGACGTGGTAGTGAATGCGGAATTCCGCCAAAGCAAGACTAGTAAGTCCAGGTGAGATTAGCTCACGCTCTGAAACTCAAGATAAGTGGCGTCAGGTCAAGCTGCGAAAAGTGAACTAACGCCGCCCAAATGCAAGGCTGACCAGGCTAAATGCGAGAGACGTTAAACTTACCACAGGGCGGGTTAGCATGATAAAATGCACGCAAAACTAATGGACTGCGTAGTGATAAGTAAAGCAGTCATAATAAAGAATAACAAAATCTCACTTTGGTAAAGTATGCTAAGTGGGGTGTAACAAATCCTAAGATTAAGCGGTCAAAGCCAAACTATTTGCCTCACCTGCAATTTCGTCCCGTCATTCCTCTTGCCATGTACACACTATCAAAAATAAATGTCTTTACGATTTCGTATTAGACGACGTGACGCGACGCACGATGGAATGTGACAAATGCAATTTCATCCGGCCCACGAGTGCTTGGAATTATTATTATATAAGTGTGTGCCTTAAGTAAATGTAATTTAAAGTGATGTGCAAGTACGTAATCTACGAAATAAAAGAATACAAAGGAAAATGTAAACCAACTTTACTTTTACTTTTGCCCCTTACTTAGAAATAATGATATCAATAACAAAACTTGTAGCTTGTAACGAATACAACGCCTTGTCCAAGGGAGCACCAGTCCCAGCCATGTTTGTCCACGTCCAGACTCTGCAATCACCAACGGGGCCGATTCTGCCTCTCTGTCTTGCGTCAGTAGCTAATGAAAAGGACAAGCAAGTGTTGTGTGCCGCTATTCGTACATTGTATATCAGCTGTTCTATTATTATAGCACTGATATTGATTTCAAGACATTATGAGGCCGGCTATTACGATGAAGAGGAAGGTTGTTGATAATGAATGCGGAGAGTTTGAAAATTAGACTGAGAAACATTTCTGTGAGCTTCAAATCCAGACCAGTATGCTTGACATGTTCAGAATCTGTCGCAGTGAAGATCAAATACAAAATTCGCCTTCACTATACATTAAAGCATGCAGAAAAATATGATGAAATTAATTTTAAGGCAGATACGCAAAGATAAAATAGGTTTCTTGGTAAAGAGGTAAAGTAAGCAAAAAGAATCATTCACCACAGTTGATGCTAACGCTGAAGGGAGTCCACAAGTAACTTATGTCATCAGCGAACTAATTGTTAAACGATTTAAACCATATCCGGACGGAGAGATTGTAAAATCCCGTCTTGTAACAGAAGCAGAAATTTTGTGTCGTGGAAAGAAACAGTTATTTTTCTAATAATAGTCTCTGATGGCATAATCACTCGAAGGACTGATGACGTGGCAGACAATATAAACGAACAATGGACACAACGAATAAATTTGAGCCTTATTCTCTATGTGTAGACGAATCTAAGGACGTCGATGACACTGCTCAGCTCATCATTTTTGTACGAGGCGCTAAATTTGAAGTAAATGAAGAACTGTTGAATTTAACGAACCTAAAGGGTACCACCACAGGTGAAGATACGTTCAAAGAAGTGATGGATACATTTTCAAAAAAGAATTCAGAGTCAGTGAAATTCGCTGTTATAACAACAGATGGAGTCTCAGTCATAATGGTGCTGATTATATGCAGTGATAAACATCCACAGAAGCTAGGGCCGAAACTTTATGATCAATATCAATTACGCTACGTAGGCATTGGTGTCATTGATCAGAGGTTTCACGCTTACTAAATCATGTCTCTGCAAAATAATGAGGGTCAATTCATATACAATGTATACAGTCATTATGCAAGATGTCAGGAAATGTTATTAAGCACTCACCACATCACAATATCCGGGTGCTACAACACCGATCAAAATATGTGTTCGACTAGGGAAAATGAGGCAGAGTTCCGTTAAGGTTTCTGTGATTGTGTTAGAGTGGTAGCACTAACTCCGTTACCTCGTTTCACGGTGTCCATCACTTGTCTTGGGCAAGCGTAGCCACAACTTCAGACACGCACGACTACCAGTGCGAGGATTGCCTCATGAGCCTTTATCAAACCTTTCGTTCACGGTGTCAGTTTGTTTCGCGCAGGAGTTGTAAAGGTACTTTTTTTTTTTACTGCGTTCTCGTGCTTTAAAAGAGGAATGTGAACCAAGGTTTACAAAACCTACATGCTCTCGAAATGGAATTACATGCATTTGCATCTCCCTTTGCTATTAATGTTGACAAAACTCCTGAAGAGTTACAAGTGGGACTGATAGATTTGCAATGCAACAGCGAACTTGAAAAGAAAATTTAGAGACGTTAATTTACTTGAATTCTACAAGTTTTGTCACCAAAAACGTACCCAAAGCTAATTTTACATGCAATGAGGATGTCCGTCTTCCCCAGTACTTACATTTGTAAGCAGCTATTTTCAAAAAAGAACATCGTTAAACATAAAGGGCGAAGTGTTCTTCCTGATGTTCACCTAACAAACACACTGCGTGTTGCCTGTTCAAACGATGAAAGCAGATTTTGACGTATTTCTCAAGACACATCAGTGCCATACATTACATTAATATCCCCGAAGTCCTAAAATTTCTGTTTGCTGTTTGTAGTAAGTGTAATTATGTGTTTTCGATCCAATTTGAAGTTATACTTTACATAACCAAAATATGATTTTTCTTGAAGTTCTGAATCTATCTTATCCACTAATCAAATACTGTTCATTCAGCCGTAACAGTGTAGTAGGAAGCACACACACACATACTATGGTTTGCCACCGGGTTGAAATATCTAAAATGGCCCACTTTGCGAGGAAGTTTGGCAACCCTAGTGTATAATCTCGCCACACATTGATAGCCCTGCTTTCTTAACATAGTTAGGCCTGGACTACTTGTGACATTTCCTCTCATTTGTTTTGCATGCTATCTAAATGGTTACGTTGAATGCGGATGAAGATGATTGATCATAATAACAGATCATCCGTGTGTGACCATACACTGATTACGTAGCGTCATACTTAACTAATGTTGGAAACATATAGGTCTGTGGATGCTTACCATTACAGTGTATCAATTGTCATGCAATCTTAACAGTCATTCACATTATGAAATAAGAAATACTGATAGAATATTGGCGACTTACGAAACCAAATGCCGAATGTTGCAGGGAGATCATACAGACATGAAATTAATGGAAATGAACGAATTGAAATGAATAATTGAGGAAGCTAGAGGACAATGTTGGGCACGCTTGCAAAGCACTTCCTGTTGAATGTTTTTTTCCGTCACTTTGAAAGCATGTAACAATACGTTGACAGAGCCCAACATTATCATTTTTGAGTGATACATATATTCGATATACGAATACATTTGTCTATTTAATGTAAGGTAAACAAGATTGAACGATCACTTCTATTGCATTAATATTTGGTGTAACCCAGCCCTTTACTTGCTCTACAATAGCTCTAGGTATAGACTGTAACATATCTATGTTGACTGACAAGACCGGTAGAGAAGGTAAGATATCGACTCTTATAGTTTACTATACACGAAGCTAAACTGTAAACAGTAACGAACTCTACACCTGAGAATCCACAAATATCGACCGTTGGGCATATATCAATAAAGGCGTGCTGTGCCAAGTCTTATATTTACAGATAGTAACCTGTAGAGCTTACCACGTTTCGAAACATGAATGGTATGTTTCGAAAACAAAAGAAGGAAAATTTCATATACTTGTTTCAGGACCTGAGTCGTACAACAAATATATCACATAGATATATCAATAAACAATTACAAATGTATAAAACATTTGCATACACTGTGGTATATTCTCAGTCCCCGTGATCTGTTCTATCCCCACATGGCAACCCATCCCCTGACGTCAATACTATATCTGAGTAATATATTGAATGCAATGCTAAATATACTCTATTAATAGAGGTATAACATAAAGATATTCATTTTACACCTCGATGGTTATTACTATGAAGAGGAGCTGCCATAATTATCAGGAAATGCGCCTCCCAGTCACACTGGCCAATCCTACCGGGAGAACAGGAGTCGTATTGTTCATCTTGACATTCACCAGACCCATAAATAAACACGCTTTCTTACTTTATGTACTTTTCCTCTGTCACTACAACGACCCATGTCAACTTTCTTCACCCTTTTTGCGCCACGCTTCAGCTATCTCCCTGTCACTATTTCCCCGTTTTCCCAGTCCCACCTTCACTTGTTCTCCCTTTTAGCATATTCCCTTACCTTCCCTTCCACTAGATCTTCTGTCCCCAACGTCTTCTTTGCTATCCTTGCCTTCCCTGACGCACACACACACACACACACACGTACACTCACCTCTCATTTTTGTACAATATCGCTCCTTGTCTGACCAACCGCTTTACGTCAACAACTACCTCCACTGTCTCCCCAGCCAACGTCGTCCTAGCCAGCCACTCACTCAACCCTCTCCGTCCCCTACTATCTCATTTCATCTCTTTTTATCTCGTCTCACTCTACCCCCTACTCTGCCACCCTACTACTCTCATCACCACTAACACACATTCCCTTATTTTCCTTGTATCTCCTACTCGTGCCAAACCTTACCACACTGTCTCACGCTTTCCCCTTCAACGCTGCCTCATGACTCCCTTCTTCCCCCTTTCCCTCATCCTCTGCCTCACTTGCAACCCTCCTTTGGCCTTGCTGTCAACCCGGATTCCGTCTCCACCTTCCCCCTCTCCGCTGCCTCTTCACGTCTTAATTTCCCCCGTCCACAACTCCCACTTACCCTGCCACCCAGCAACTTGCCTACCCTTCCAGTCGGCTTTACTGTCAACCAGTCTGCTGCCTCTTCCCCGTCACTTCCTCGCCACACTGTGTTTCCTATAGCCATACGCAATGCCAAGCCAATCCTCCCTATCCCGTCACACGTTTCCATTCCAGTCCATATGTTCCCTCCCGTCCATTCCACCCTCTGTCTCCTAAGCCACCCCCTCCACATACCTTCTCTTTTATCCCATTCCTCATTTCCACTAACACTGTAACACAGCTTTCCATGCCATGGAATCCACTGCCTTTCCAGCCACACGACTTTCATCTCCACTCCTAGCCTGTTACCCAGCCATCTTGCCTTTCCTAAGACACACACACATTCACCCACTCTCCTCTACTCACCAGCTTCCCTCCTGCCTCCCCATCCGTCCCATCCTCTTTCCCTCACCATGAACCCTTCCATCTGCCTCTGTTATAACTTAATCATTTGCCTCACATCCAACTACTTTCTTCTTCTTTCCCAGCTCTCCCTAAACCACTTCCATTTTTTTTATCCTTTCTCCCCTACCACCCTTTCCATCTCATTTATTCCCTGTCTTCTTTATCACCTTCACCTTTATCCCAGCACTAAATGAACTTGCTTATGCTACGACGTACTATATCACTCGTCCCTCTAACTTTCTCCGTGTCACTAACCAAACGGACTCTCACACTCTTTCCCCAGAAACATGGACCAGGTAGACGGACGTCATGAGAACACCCCGACGTTGCCCTGACTGTTTGATTACACAAAATGAACTACCTCCTATTTAGCCCACTCACCTTCCTTCTCATAACATATGACATAACCCAGCTTTCCCTAGAGACCAGAACTACAAAGCGTATTGAGATCTAAAGTATGTAATTTGATATCCTTTCCAACAACTTTGCGAGCCAATAATCCAGTATATGATGAAAAGCAATCTCT
This sequence comes from Panulirus argus, assembly GCA_038088735.1. Classification (NCBI taxonomy): domain Eukaryota; kingdom Metazoa; phylum Arthropoda; class Malacostraca; order Decapoda; family Palinuridae; genus Panulirus; species Panulirus argus. The sequence continues at coordinate 7,666 of JAYMFT010184483.1, forward strand.
GCAAAAACTTAACTGTTATGTGAATTTAATCCCAAGGTCGTCCAGACACGAAAAATTGACCTAGAAGAATGAAAGAAAATGAGGAAAATAATGAGGAGAGAGAATCAACATAACCCAGATGTGCAACAGTTGGTGCAACAGAAGGATTCTTCCCTTCAGGAGCTGAGGAGCCAAAAGAATGAAAATAGATGATGGGAACATACAGGATGACAACTTCCAACACTATCCTGGATGACTGTGATAACGTTCGCTTAGAGAACTGAGGGAGGCGACGCAACACATGCCGACCAAGCCTACATATTAGTACTGTTAAGGAAGTGAGGTGTCGCAACAGATGATGATGGCTAATGCTATAAATCTCATCAAAGATCAAAGCTTCCTGACCATGACCTTGACCTTTCTGGGATTCACAGCGATGATACATGTCCGATCTCTCAAAGGAACAAAAAAATGCGAGCCTTCCAGGATTAAAGAAAATATAAAGTACTACAACCGTCAGAAAGAACCGGACGCCACTTCGCTATATCAGCCCTGCTTCCCTCTCACCCGCAAATGATGCCAAGCCTCTTCATAGGTGATTGACTCTGCCGACTCACCCTCGGCTGAATACCACTCCTCCTCTTCCTCCTCCATCTCCTCGTATATGGGTGATGTCGCCAGAGATGGCACCTCAATGAATCATAAACTGACAGCACATAGATCCCACAGGGACACCTCATTATGCACTGCGTATTCTCAGGTATTCTGACCAAATCAAAACAGTCATATTTAGGGAGGTAGAAGGGTACTGATGTAGTTTCATGGTCTACGTTCTTCTAATCCCCTTAGTGTTACTGAAGAAGAGCAGTCATATTACGTATTATATATATACCCAGCCATTTGTTTATCATGACCTAAGATTTTCATCTTTTCACGGATCCTGTCTGGTTTAACGACAAATAAAATAATTCTTTATGATACTTGAACATTTGTTTCACTTATCAACATTTTTAAGGGATATAATATTCTTGTTCCATAGAGAAAAGTAACCTCGTTTTCATAGTTATTTTACATCATCTATTCTACGTTAAGGCACGTCGAAAATGAGCTCGTACACAGAACAATATTCGAAAATCAGATCAATAAATAGCATCATCAGTGAACTGACAGACACTCACATGGTGCCCTCAGCGTTGTTTGTGAGACACCTTTGGAGGAGAGGAGCCGTCTACTTTAAAAGGAATTTTGGAAAAAATTACCATACTAGGAGCAGGAATACTGCCAATAGCGCCCATAAAACCTAGAAAGAAATCCTGTAAAATTAGAACCGAGTTATCAACTTTAAGTCGGACTCTGACATACAGTCACAGGCGTAAAAAAAGTACGCAAACACATCTGTAATTCAAACACACATAGAATTATGAATTATACCGGCAAAGCGCAGGATGACGAGGGTGATGATGATGGTCCAAAGAGATAACCATGAACTCCAACCTCAGTGGGAATATCTGTCTACTCGTCCACAAGCAGGCGACTGAAGCAGGTCATGTTTAATTATCTGTCTTGGAATCTATAGACGCTTTCTGCACAATCGGAGTCTCGGAAACAGATTTGAATCTAACTTTCCCTCCCCCAAACCCAAGGAAAAAAAAAATGCATTTAAAGAACCGTTTCTAGGTAATTCACAGCCCCTTTCAATTAACACCTCTAACATACCCTAAACTAGTTCCTTAAAGCCCCAGTTTTATCATTAAGACAGTCTGTTGCTTAGAACGATGACATCATCTCGTACATCCTTACTTTCACGAACAATACACCAATAACGACAGCCGCTTCACTTTGTACGAAATCTGAGCAGAACTGGTCAAGAAAGTGCGTGATAACCATAACACATGTGCCAAAAATGCGGCTCCTCAAGATTATATTTCGAAATCCTGAAATTCATGTTTCTCAAGTGAGAAACGTACTTTAAAAACTATTCAGCATCCATCACCAGTTGAATTCCATCCGTCCATCACCAGTTGAATTCCACCTGATGATATAAATCAATTTGTGGCTCAGAATTACAGTGTCGGGAGCTGTTTAATAACCATTCTCTAAGCTCATCGAACCATTAATTCTTAGAAAGTTTTTGTGCTCCAGTCTAGCTACAATTTTCATTCGACGCCAGTGAAACTCTCCTTTTCTCACTCCTTTGATTACGTTCGAGATTTAAAACGAAATAAACCTTCAGCAGTGTTACATCCACGATGTTTGAAATCATAATTCCCCCTTTCTACAAGAGACTCTTTAAAATCTCTAGACGTTAAGCTTGCTACTTTTCTTATAAGATTAATCCTCTCAGTTGGTTAATCAAGTACACAGAGAAGTCTGTGAGAGCGCTTATCTCTTCCTTTACATCTCTCTTAGCGGCTGTGAATTTGTCTGCTTTCTTTCTCAGTCTTGAATAAAGTCATATTCACTTATGGTCATCCTCTCTTGTTGCAATCATTACAGGAGATCATCAGGTTTAACAATGTTCACGTCTCTAATCTTGGTAATCATCCTTTGCAAGACTTTAGTGATATCCTGCACCTAAATTTCCACTGCAGTTGTAGATGCTTGTTAGGTGTTATCTTTTGCAAAGACACTGACTTTATTCTTAAAGACCTACTATCTGGTCTGTAAAACATTTTCTTTAATATCATTTGTTAGTGTATAAGACGTCTAATAAGCTGAATTATCTATATATGAGGAAAACATATATCAGATAATATGACCTTCTCTATGCACATATTTTACTACAAGGAGGATGCTTTTTATGAAAAAATTGTCTTGATACCGCATTTAAATCTACGTATTATAAGGTTTAAGTAATTTCTGTAATACTGTAAAGAATACACCATGCACTCATCAATGTAATCCTTGACTATCTTACCAACTGTTATATCTGATTTCTAAAACATCAGTTATCAACTCTTTATCCATCCCAACTCTTTTTGAACCTCTACCTTACCATCCCCTCTGCTAGAATTATCAGCTCACTGATATATCACTTGTAAAACTTTGATGCGAGAAACGACTTTGTTAAGGCATCTGACATGCAAACTACAGAACTTGATTGTTGAAAGTACCGAAACAAAACACTTTAGGGAAACTACGAAAATTTATCATAATATAACTGTTTTATCATATGTCCATAATTCAATAAACGAACACTCACCAATCAGAGTAAAGCCTAATGAAAATGAGATGTAGTAGAAGTATGAAACCGTAAAGCCAAAAGGCACATAAAGTAGTTACCGCCTTAGCAGCTTTGCTGATACCTGTCACAACTGCATGGTTGACATTCAAGGGCACATATGACTGGCTGATACGGTAATATGGTAGAGACAGACATGGACTGAAAACAGATCACACCAGAGATTCTAAAATCAAATTATCTCAGATTCCAGGAAGCAAGGTGTTAGTATCCTTTATATCTTCTTGCTGTTGCGATGTATACAACACGCAGACTTCACGCAATTGCGGCAAACGTTAGTGCTTACAGTACTTGCCCGAGTCTTGAGAATTTTGCTTACCCGCTGGCCAACCTTAACTTTAACAACTGTAAGTTGTCTGATGTTTGCAAATGCTTGTGTTTTACTGTATACAACTGGCAAGTGTTAGCAAGGGTTATGATAAATATTGCTCTAATACCTAGTTTAGATTATTATTTGAATCGAAATGTCTTGTGATCAATATGTCAGTCGCCATAGATAATAAGTATTGATGTGGGTTGTGTCCTGTACTGTATGGTTACCCATGACAACTGCGTTTGTGATGTCACAGAGGTGGGGAAAGCTCCTGTACACCAGAAAGTACCCATGGGATAATATCATTCTTTCAGCCATGGAATTGTACGTAGTAATCCGATAATCTCCCTTGAGCAGCTACTCTAGGAAGCACTGGTGTTCTCTACTCCACAGCTTGATGAGTTGTGCTGACTTGGTGTTCACCTGAGGACGGCTTTGTGTGAGGAGACTAAATGTGGTCTCCTGTGGACAGACAAGGGTTGTGTCAAAATAGTCTATAGTCTCTACTGGATGGCAGGGAGCTTCCTACGGAGTCTGGGACATGTTACATTGGGTCTGAGGTTCGTATTACGCCGTAACTCAAATCAGAGGGCTTAGGTATTTCATCCCTGGTGTAGAGTTTCAAAGTGTGTGAAAGAGTAAGACTCGAGTTGGCCTGAGCTACCAACTAGTCCAAATTGTTGTCAACGGGTGAAATCCGTGAACAGTGCATTACATGTGTGTGTGTGTGTGTGTGTGTGTGTGTGTGTGTGTGTGTGTGTGTGTGTGTGTGTGTTTGTGTGTGTGTGTGT
>JAYMFT010184494.1:0-11988 GCA_038088735.1 Panulirus argus
CATATATATATATATATATATATATATATATATATATATATATATATATATATATATATATATATATACAGTTTCCAAAAAAAGTATCTGCCCCCTGGCCTGAAGTTTCTAATAATCTACAGCAGACCGACCGAGATTAACACTTGACTTTGCTGCCACCCTGATACCGGTAACAACTGCATCAGGGTGGCAGCGAAGTCAAGTGTTAATCTTGGTCGGCTAATTGTAGATTATTTGAATCTTTACGCCCTGGGGACCGATACTTTTTGGGGAGACTATACGTATGTGTATATATATATATATATATATATATATAGTACCATTTCTTGGCTTCTAACAGCATTTTGATATTGACGCGGGTAAGATATAACATTCAACAACTACTACACTACTCTACCGTCCGTACACATGACAACCTGTGACCTTCATGATACAAAACTACTTCCATGAATGGTAGCGTGTAAACTCCTACAAATTCTGTCGGTAAATAAGTTTGATACTTTACTATCAGTCAAATGCAAAGGACCAGAAATAGTGACAATGTAAGCGAGGGTAGGAATAACCAAACTCCTTTCCTTCCAAGATATTCCTACAGATGTAACGCATTAACGTTATCTTATGTAACCGTATTGCGTGACAACCACAGATGTCGTCTGGGCTCTCATCCTGCGTGTCATCACTACACGAAAACGATAATTTCGCGCGTCGTCCACCCATCGGTTACCCAACATATAATTAGATCTAATATACGGCTACAATCTCTCACCTAGACACCAAAATGACTATATAGAGCCCGTGGCTCATCGCCCATCCATCAAAACATACAAACAGACCACAGGCCGCCCAGGTCGGCGTGTGTCCGCCTGTCAACCGTATCGGAATTCCGCGGCAAAAACTGGTCCCCACGGGCTTCCGGCCACTGGGGTCCGGTCTGCCATATTACGAGGGAGTGGGTGGAGGGCGACGGTTCCGCTGCGACACCCCGCATGACGCGTACGTCCAGATGAAAACGCTTACAGTATGGTGCAGTTATGGCGGGAATGACTCGTATGCTGGACCCACAACATGGTGGCTATTCTTAGTCGGTAGGCCTTAGTTAGTTAGCCTCGGCAGGCTACCCCATCGCGGATTCTGCTGAAGCTGCCATAAACGCGCGAGGAAAAATCCGGAGCTTTAGTCCCCAACGCACATCCCGGGACTTGCACAAGTTAAGGAGCTTACGGTCCACAATGTTTACACGATTTTTAGAATATATTATGCACGCCGAGTTTATTGCGCACATTTCCGGCCCGTCCACATCAGCCGCACGAGAGGGAGGGAGGGAGGATTAAATAATTTTTATGGTTCTATTCTCCATATTCTAATGGATGATATATACGTATATTTTCCAGTGCATCTAAACTAAACTTTCTGACCCGGTGTCGTGAGTAGGAGGACTTCTCCGATATGATCAGTCCATATAAGGCGTCTCCACACTCGCTATCCGCTGAATTACAGCTGATTGGAATCTGTATTTTCCCAAGCTGTTGTTACTGTTGCTACATCTACTTTCCATTGCTGCTATTGCTGTTGTATCTACGATTCCCCTCTTCCACTGCTAAAACTGTTACTTTGGCCTTCCCCTACTACTGTTACTGCTACTACAACTGAGGAATGAGTGTTCCTGTATTACAGTAACCTCTAGCATCACCCTGGGACCAGAAACTACGGCGGGGATTGTAACGTGGTGCAAAGAGATGGATAAACAGATGCCCAGGTGGACTGACTGTGTTATATAGAGAAAAGGCTGGATTTGATCACATTTCTGCATTCGCTTTACTGCCATCCTATATTCTACAACTTTACACTCGTAGTACAACCCGTCATTCATTCATTCACATCCACGGCGTGCCAGACACAAGCCAGACTAGACACTACTATTACACCTTGTTTTTCCTTCCCGATGCGGCAGCCGACACTCACCGCATCCACCACAGCTGAACGAACAGGTTATTTGTCCACAATGACACGGAAAGCCAATAATGATCTGCCGGTGTACGTGGTAACTGGCATCCCGCTCTAAGTGGGAGCTGTTTATCCCACTGTCACATGTAGAGGTGGCCGCAGCCAGCACTCCACGCCTTCTAACAGAACACGACCTGTTTCAAGGACATCATCTTCCGTTACATAAAAACAACTATTTTTCTTTTGTTCCAAAATACGGAACCTCAAGTTTCTGTAAGGATTTTGTCATTCCAACCAAAACAAAGTGCAGACTTGGTATGCAACCGGCAGGTTTACCAACCAATATATTGTGCAGACGGTAGGAAGTCTTAAGAAATTCATCACAACAATTTCAACTTCATGTCAAAAACTTGCCAGTTTTACAAAAAAGGAACTTTGGTCCTGGGTATGGTTGGTGTCAGCTCAACCCACTGGTGGGGTTGTTGTTGTCAGCTCGCCTCACATGAGGGCATCCTAATGTCAGCTCGCCTCACGGACGGTTGTGCTGAATCATAAGGACATACACACAAACACAATCACACACCTGGAGAACGTGTGAAATCGTACCCAGGCTGCAGATGGACCAAGCTGTGTGGCGACCACATATATGTTATCAATACCCCAGCACCATCAGTGCAGTGAACCTGAACCCTTTTACCTGACCTGTCACCTTACAACCTGAACCCACCTTATCTAACCTCTTAGTGAGGGGTCGAGAGGGAGGTGGTTGGGTGGTGCAGAGTGAGGCTGTAGAGGGGTCCAAAAGGGGCTTGTAGGGGAACCAGAGGGGGCTGGAAGCGAGGGCAGAGGGGACAACTATGAAGAACCAATGTGGGAGAGACACAAACAACCCGTCCTTCTCTACAGGACCACTCGCTAGACTCCTCCTCCTCAACCCTCCAGCGTCGTACGTTCCGGGGGATACAGGGGCATCGCCCCATCCCCTTCCCTCAGTAAGACAAACCCACCCCCTCTCATGTCGTAAGTTCCGAGGATGTAAGAGCCTTTCCCTCTCCCTCCTCCTCTCTCTTAAAACCATAAATATAACAAGTTTTGAAGAAGTTTAAAAGTCGTAAGAATGTCAGCTCTCCAGAAACTTTCGCCGTATACCAACGGTCGGGACAAAGTCATCGCGGCTCCAGCAGCACCAGCAGCACTGACAACAACAATGTCTGCAGCAGACGCCCCAATACAAGCAACAGCACCACCACCAAAAGCTACTGACGTAGCAACAACAACTCAAAAACAACAACCATAAAAAAGAAAACACAACAAATAGTAATCACACACACACACATAAACACCGTGGTCATGGTGCAGTCGCCTCCCAGGAAGTGGTAGCTGGTGGGTCGGGCGGCGTGTGGGTGGCGAGACACACGGCTGCTGCTGGTGGTGGGCGGGTGAGAGGCTAGGCCTACCACCCTGCCTGAGGCCTCCCTCATCCTCACCTTACATGGCTGGCTGACTCATCCCCCCCCCCCACACACACACACACCAGCAGCAGCAGCAGGAGTTACCGAAGCAGCCAGTCGGTCGGTAGGTAGGTTGGTCGGTCGGGATGCTGCCCACACAGTCTCCTGCCACCCGACTCATGTTACTGGTGCCCGTAACGTCAACTTGTTGTTACTCTCACGTGCTGGTAACACTACGATTTTACTCTCCTGCACTGGTAACGCTACTGGTAACCCTCGTGTCCCACCAATAGAAGGTAACATGAATACAGGATACATTTATATGTACAGCCATGTTGGACAACATAACGTGTACATTTCTCTAGGTTCAGTAATGTTGTACATCTGTGATTCATTCAGGCCCACAACCCTGAAGGATGGTGACCTGATCATTCAGGTCCGCAGCACTACAGAATGTTGCACAGATACGTAGTTTAGAAATTCATGGGAACATGAGGTGAGGGCAAGACAATGGCACGACACTCACGATGCATCTTTGACTCACGCAGCAGCAGGGAACACCTGCAGGACCATATGTCATGGTACCGTGCACGTCATGGGTCCACGGACACAACAATACAGGCAATGCCATTTATATTTTCACCTCCTGCAATACAATGTGTTAAGAGTGTGATGAGGTCAGGTTAGGAACCGCTTGTTTACCTGGCCATGGGTGGTGGACGCCTGACAGCCTCATCATCGAGGGCACTGATCAATAATAACAAGAAAATAATTAGTGATGAATAATGGAAAACTGAGTAATGGCTATTAATGCCAAGCGCAGATGAAGAGGTTACTCATCTGAAAACAGTGGTTCGAATCCCTCTTAGAACAATAAACTTGTTTTGTGTGTCCGGATGATGAGAACAAGCATCATTCCGAATTCTGTTATTGTCATCAAGCAATGATCTCAAACCCATCAATGACAGCAAGCATTAGCAACGAACCTTGTGCCTTATAACAAGCAATATCCACAGTACCCATAAAACCTTACTTGACAGTAAGCAATACTCACAAAACCTTGCCTAACAAGCAGTATTCATAAAATCTCTGCTTGACAACAAGCAATTTGTATAAATCGTAAGTCTGACAAGTAATATTTACAAAACATACGCTTGACAGCAAGCAATGTTCACAAACATTCTGCTTGACAACTGTGGGGCATCAGTGAACAAGTCTTTTCCTCAAACACCACACCTCACGCTCCTCCATCCACCTGCACTATGCTGGTCATATGTCACCACACCCAACCACCTCACCACCACAGTACGATCCTTCATGGCTAGCTCACACCCAAGGGTCGTGGCGTCGTGCTCACTGACCGCATCCACGCCCTTGGGTCGTGCCTCAGGGTGGCAGGGGAGTGGTGGTGGAGGAAGGGCTCGGTACAGTCTGGCCAACATTATCTGCTGGAGGACAGCACAGCCAGGCCAGCCTGCCAACAGAGCCATTGTTATGATGTATGCTTCCAGGGTCGACTCCACCAAGGACGGGGGCCGTGTGTATGTTTACCTACGCTTCAGTCATACACATCCAAGACCTGTTGCGCCTTCCCATCCGCCACCTGCTGCCTTGCCTTTCCTTATTACTACTCTGGCGTAATATACACTAATCTTTATTGCTGCAAGACAAGTCTATTTCAGTGTCCAGTAAGAGGGGATTCGCTAACTCTGTTGCCAAAATACTGTGTGTTGGTGTAGACACTGTTACCACTACACTGTATTGGTGTTGACACTGCTAAGAGTACTGTGTACTGGTGTAGACGGTCTGTTAAGTCTTTTTATTGCTCCCCGTTTATTATTGTCTTTAATTTCTCTGTGTACTTTAACTTTTGGCAGCCAGACGGTCATTATCACCAATTCTATCATTACCATGCTGAGTGTATGACCGCACTAATCCACCATCGTGAGTGGATGACCGACTAGCTTAGCGGACTGCCGCTGCCAGAATTCGAACTCCCGGGCTGCCAGTACACTACATGCGTCCGTAAAGCTAACTGATACGCCTCGCAGATGCACGCATACACATGAAAGCAACAACGCCATGAATTTGTATTGGTAATAAGCCCTGAGATTAGTCAGGTCTGACATTCTCTCGCAAAAGAGGTCAAAATGTGATAATCTAGAACACTGTTGTATGGTACTTCTGCGCGTGGAGGCTGGGCAGCTTGAGCGAAGGTGGGGAGACTCCGTGCTCAGTACGACCCTGCCCTTGGGCGGAGGAAGGGCGCCTTGCTCTGCGCGACTCTGACCTCGGGAATGGTAGTAAGGGCGGAGGCCGTGCTCAGTATGACCCTGACCTTGGGGCCTGGATGGTGGGGCTGGGGAGGCAAGGAACTGAGGATAACACTGAAGAGCCTGGTTCACTGCTGAAGACTTCCCCAGGAACACCCTGGTGGGCATGGCGAATCCTTGGGTTGCGTCAAGACATTATTGACTCCCTGACTACGACGGAATGACTCCTGAACACCAGAGTACGACACTCGAGCACGATGGTGCGACCCGTTGATTTGGTGTCCTGACCTTTGAGCCGACCCACAGAGTTAGTACCATCGTGCTAGAGTGACATACCGTAGTGCTCGAGGGTCACAATGTCGCGCTGAAGAGCTTAATATATTCACAGAGTAAAAGTATCTCGTACACGGTAAAACATGTTAAACAAATCCCTCGTTCATATCATTACTTAACCCAGACAGTTTATATGCAAAAATACACTGCCCAGGGATCGTGAACATACCGATATACGTTTTTCATTTTTCCTTGCGACTGGGAGGATAACATCACGTCCTATCTGGCCGGGCCTCGTGCAGGAATGTCTAATCATATGCAAAACGCGTATAAATGACAAAAAGTTCCACTGGCCCTCTGAAAACCAAAGAGGTCGCACGCCCGGACGACAGCCAAGGGAAATAGTGCAATGCTAAAAAAAAATATGAACCAATGTTCACTGAGCCATAAATCTTCCTCACGATACAAACGACAGATCCCATTACCACGGTGCTGGACTGCCAGAGGACCATGGAGAACATGACTATGCACTATGCTGCTCCAGGACCAGACTTCTTATGGAACTCCCTCTCTTTAGAACGTAATGCAGAACACTAACATGACAGACAGTAAAGAGCCCCTGGAGAGAGATTCTGGACCCTGGCATGACTCATATTGGCCCAATCCAAGAAGAGGAAAGCAAAACAGTTCCACAAAACTACCGGCCGACAGCAATGACATCACACGTCATTAAGTTTTCCAGCGGATCCCCAGATGTGAGTCGACTTACTTCTTGGAATCAAATGACCCAACATAACCCGGTACAACACTGTCTCAAGCCGGCAAGATCTTGCCTCGCTGCGATATCTGACAGCCGCCATATCACTGAGAACAACAGTGTTGACCTGATTTATACAGACTTTCCAAAGCCTTTGGTGAATGTGACAACGATGTTGTAGTCCACAAAATACATAAAGTGAGAATAACTGGAACAGTGGGATGACTAAATATAGAAATTCTTAACCACCAGATAATAACACGTTGCTTTTATATTCTACGCTTCCAAAGAAAAAGAGGTTCCTAAGGAAGTCAACTTGCACCTCTCGTGTTTGGCACTCTTATATCTGACAGAGACACAAATGCAAATCACAGTTTCATATGTTTTGGCATTTGATTCTATGAAGTCTCATCGGCCGAACAAGAAGACAAAGATTAAATCTTCCGGTCGGCCACTGATAACTACAGACATATTCCCGTTGTTTTAACAGTACAGAATCATATCTGGCAAGAGCATCGTAAAAGACCTGGAAGGATTAATGTCTGACGACCTTACCTTCAACGAAGACAAGAGAGCAACAGTTGCCAAAAAGATGGCAGGCCGGATTTTACGAACCTTCAAGACAAGGGCGGTAAAACCAATGATGACGCACTTCAGGGCGGTAACACTGGCGTGTGCTGACTTCAGCCTTTTGGGTGGGAGACACCGCTGAGTTAGAGAGTGTGCACTGAGCTGTCACAGCTTTCTCAAGAAGACGTACATCCGGGAACGACTAAAAATATCTAGGCTGTACTCTTTACGTGCAGGCAGGAGTGGTATATCATAATCTACACTCGGAAAATCCAAGAGGGCACGACTCCATACTGGCACGAGATCAAAGAGGCCGGGCATTGTCTGAAATATGAAGAGGGATACTGAGGAGATTCGAAGAAAGTGAAGGTGTGCAGTGTCAAGGCGTCAGCATGAGTACATGCGGATATCAGGTGAGGAAAGAACACCTTTGAAAAGAAGGAAGAAGGACGTACGAGACAAGTCAGAACCCCTAAGGCTACCGTTGAATATAAGTAGAGAGGGAGAGCTTGATCTATATGGGGGAACAATGTGAGGGAGGGAAGATAAAACAGGAGGTTTGGAGATGAGACCCCAATGCCATACTCTGTCAAAAGCTTTTGCTATATCAAGGGATACAACACAGGATTCTCTAAGATTTCTCATAGATGATGACCTGACATAAGTAAGATAGGAGAGGATATCACTAATGGATCTTGCTATCAGAAAACAAACTGATGATAACATAAAATACTAAGATTCAAGAAGTCTGAGGATTTAGGAGACTGGAATAGTAGAAGTTACAGTAACATGACAATAGCTAGTCCTTTGGGATAGGCCGGAACAATGCATGCTTCCAAGAAAGAAATGTTTTGGTTCTGAAACAAACCAGACCAGAGGAGCAAGCTCAGGCCCAAGTTCAGAGGAACACTCCTTAGTACACAACGAACGATGCATGCCATCTGGTCCACAAGCCTTCCTTGTGTCCAAAGAGACAAATGCTTTTCGCACAGCACTTAAAGAGATTCCAGATAAGGGCTTAGGATCAGCAAAATGAGCATCTGGGGGTGATGAAAAGTCAGAGAAATCTATGGTACCGTCAGAACGGACAAGTACGACCTAAGCTGTTAGAGATGCCTTTAGCTAAGGACCAGAAAGACATATCAGTGGATCAAGAAGAGAGGTCCTCTCGATGAAGGTACGCTTGACCTCACGGATAACATACTTGCATCGGTCAGAGGCAGTGATAAAGGCTGAATGCGAGTCGGAGGAAGGAGGGGTTTTCATGTACAATATATCTCGCCCGAACGACCTCAGAAAAGGAATGGTTGAACCACCGACTGGAAGAAGAGGCAGCCTTACAGGAAGAAGGGACGTATACTTCAATTCTCGCAAAAGTAACCTCTAGTGCACATCCAACAGACAGAAGCATCACACAAGAGAGAGGCAGTAATCGACCTCAGGAAAGCAAAATAAAAAGTATCAATGGTTATTCGTCTGCATTTTTAAGAGCGCCATACCTAAATTTAGAAGGGACAGCAACGCGTGGTCAGATGAACCAGCTGGGGACGAGATCGTGCAGCTAGAGCCCCGAGGATTAGAGGCGAAGACCAGATCCTGTAGTGTGAGAGGCGTACACGTACCACCGTCTGTAAGCCTCGGGTTTATGGTATGGTCACCCTATCCCTCCAACACCTTCCCTCCCGTCCCCATCTCTCAACACGTCTCCTCCCCACCTTTCAACACGTCCCCTCCCCTATTCACCCAACACCCCACCTCTCCAAAACCTACCAGCACCAACATCTCGTCAACAAACTCCCTCCACACTCCTCCAACACAGTCATCCACCAGTGTACACCATACCTGGTGCTGTCTCCTGCAACACTTCGCACAAAACTGTCGCACGCCTGCAACACTCACCGTCCACACGGCCCTCAACACTACTGACCTTGACACTACGGACGCTCCAGGTCAACACTACTGGACCCCGATACTACAAACAGTGCGGGTCAACAGAGCTTTTAATTCCCAACTTCCCCTTCCCCCCCTCAGACCAGGCCTACCTCCACACCCCATCTTGGGAGGTCGTCCGCCGTGTCTTACGGCCAACACACACCACCGGACACGCCCCCTCACTCCATCCCTCTGTAACACACACTCGCACGCACGCACGCACACGCCGCTTCTTCCACCTCACTACAACGTCACTGTCTCAAAACTCTCTCACAAGATCTCCCACTGCCTCACAAGATCTCTCACCCTCTCATATAGGTTGTCAGTAAATAATGCAGGATACACTTGTAGCGCATCACATCTCGTGACGACATCGTGCGTGTGTTAGCTCTCTCTCACACTGACAGACAGATCCCCCCACCACCACGCACACAACACAGCCCCTCCGCGGGACGGCCAACGACCGTCGTTCAAGGAGAGGTAAACCAATTTGCGAAGCCCAACCGACAACAATCCGCAGCGACACCGGGTTTCCCAAGGGTCGCCCCACAAAATGCCACCTCGCTGACTTCGCACTCAGTCGTGGCGGGTCACGGCGTGTGACCTCACCTGACCTACAATAACTCGGTGTCCGGCGGCGGCAGGTCAGAAGCTGCCGCTGTTACTATTCCACTAAGTAGATGACCTGACCCTTGTCATTCCAACAGCATGGAGAGAGGTCAGTGCTTGCCACACCCGGCTGTGACGTCTCCAAGGGGTCACCGGTTTGGCGGGTGTTGTAACCGGGAGGAGGGCACGGCGGGAACACGTTTAACAAAAACAACAAAAACAACGCTTTACTGGCTATAGTACATAAGGTAAAATAGCCCAAGGGGCAATGAGCTCCTGGAGGTGCAGGATTTTAGGGGGAAAGAAGAGGTAAAATGCGGCAGGTTGAGAAAAAAAAGAGACAGTTTTGGCTCTGTAGGCTCGAGGCTGGTGATGGTGGGCGTGGGAGACGAGGCACCACAAGGAAACCTGACAGGAAGATGAAACGTCACGAGTCACGTTGGGACTTCTACTGACGGAGGAGGCGCTCTAAAGGGCGGCTTGAGTCACATGGCCAAGACTTCAGGTACCAGAGTGGTACTCTTGTTGTTTAGAGCAAGTCAGCTGCCTGACTTGCCTTCGTGCGGTGATGCCCCGGGTATAGAAGAGGCAGGGAGGTCAGGTCACGAAGGCGGTCTGGGAGGAGAAGCTATTACCAAAGGCACTGCAGACGTCGCAGCCGGGTGTTGCAAGATCTGACCTCTCCATGCTCTTGGACTGAGGTTCGGTCCGTACTTGTCAGCTCTCACAACCTCACCAGTGGTTTACCTACACAGGTAAACTAACTTGTGCCCACCCCTGTTGTCAGTTCTCAACTCTTACAGTTGTCTACCTGTGGAAGTAAACCACTGGTGCAGCATCCCTGCCACAATAATGTGGTTTAGTAAGCTGTTCGAGACAGCAGGGATCCCACACAGCCTGTCTGGCAACCCTGAACAAGAGATTGGGCACTAGTGGTGAGTAGATTGGGTAAAAATACCAATCTTTAAAGTTTTTTGGTGGATTGGATAGTAATTCCAATCATTACAGGTTTCTCGTAATGTAAGGGTGAGATTGGCGGTTTCCTTTGTAGTATGTGGCTGGCAACCACCCACCAGGAAGGTTGGGTGGTAGACAACCACCCACCAGGAAGGTTGGGTGGTAGACAGCCACCCACCAGGGTGATATATTACCGCCTGGGTATCGGGAAGGCAGCAAGGGCTACTGACTGAGCCAGCACTTCACTAGCTATCAAGTCTCACTCCACTGGCCCAGGTGGCTGTCGTCTCTCTCTGTTTCAGTCACACGTGGGCTGCTGGCGTCCACTCCACAAACACACAATCCCTCCACCACACACATAACACTTGATAACACGTAACTCACACAGACTCGTTCTTCGTAAATCTATATTTTACTGAGGTAAGCGCTACGCGCTAGCCCTTGCCCAGGCCCTAGCCCTACCCTTTTTGGCAAAATCTTGTTAAGTATTCGTTAGGAAGTAACAAAGACACACACACACACACATCAGCGGTAGAGAAGACAGTGCTACCAACCAGTGGGCAGCAGGAGCCGTCATTCCCTTGATAAAAACCTGATCAGTCCATATTGGCCGGCAGGGCCTTGGCCGCAGCCTGCAGCACTGGCCCACGCCCGGCCAGGCCAGCTGGAAGGCCAGACCCGGGAAGTATGGAGGGAGTGAGGGGGGAGGGAAGAACGGAGGGAGGGTAAGGTAGACACGTTGGATCATTAACCTCCACAAACCGCATCACCGTCACTATGTCAACAGTAATGCCTCACTCAGCCTATACTCACCACACTACACATACGTACGCACACGCTTACTTATTGACTTACATGTTCTTATAAACACTACACATACACACTTATTGACTTACTTACATGTACTTACCATATTACTCATTCATACCTACCTATTTACTTACTTACATATATTCTTACACAACACAATACAATTATATATCCCCAGAACCCTTTTACGGGGCTCCTAAAGCTTTAATACTGCGCTACAATCAGTAGCAGGGAAATGACGGATTGACAAGTTTCTCGAGGAGACCCCGCTCCCTCTCGCAAGCCAACGCTGATACTGCCGCGCCGAAGCGAAGCCTCTGACAGGCAAAGTCCGGTAACTACTATATATATATATATATATATATATATATATATATATATATATATATATATATATATATATATATATATA
>JAYMFT010184505.1:0-11988 GCA_038088735.1 Panulirus argus
GCTCCCTCCCCTTTTAGTCGCCTTTTACGACACGCAGGGAATACGTGGGAAGTATTCTTTCTCCCCTATATAAAAATCAAATTTGGAAAACCCATGATATCAGATTTTAGTAATTCTGCAGGTATAGCACCTAGGATTTTGAAATTCTGAAGCCAGATCTCCAAGGATTTTGAAATTCCAAAGCCAGAGCTCAAAGGATTTTGAAATTCTGAAGGCACAGCTGCAAGGATTTTGGGTTATAAATTCCAAACATGAATTTTTTATCTCAACCTGTATTATAAGCCAATCAAATATAAATAACTAAAGTTATTTAAACCAAGGGCTACTGCCACCTAAAGCAAATGTGTACCCTCTCACTTATCTCCAATGTGTTTGGAGGTTGAGTCTTCCTCAAACATCACATCCAAAATTACTCTTCATGGTCTTCTGATGTTTCTATACATGATACTTGGCTGTTACTATCATCCAAACTGCAAAGCAGGGCAGGTCCCAGGTGGGATCATGCACTGTTATTCTTTGAAATGTGAAGAGAAAAATTAAGAATGTATGGCATACACAGTTAGTCCTTTGGTGGACTTCCATACTTCATTCACAGTCATATCTAAGAGGTCTCAGCAGCACTAATGATAATAATAATGAATGACACATCAAAGCATTATCATGACATACTGCACAAAAAATCTAGGCAGCAATTTCCATAAGCTATCATTTACTTACATGAAGGCAGGTACTAGATGAACAACTAAAAATTATTAACCTATGCTAAATATGCAGTGCCCAGGAATCAATAGGCTTCTAAAGCATTACAGTCATTGACTCTCTCCACCATCTTTTGAAAAACATGACTCTCTCCACCATCTTTTGAAAAACACATGCTAAAAAATTCAACAATTCTGGTGTAAATATCATGTAAGTGAATCATATGCAATCTACTTATGCTTTAACCTCATCTAAACTGTACATTCATAAAACACTACTCTTCCACAACAGCCATTGTAAAGAAAAAATCAAAATCTGAAATTCAGCAAAATACCCCTCAAAACAACTTAAAATACACCTATATATCTATGAAACAATGAAAAAACAAAAGCAATTTATAAGGTCACCAATACTTTGCAGCAGCAAGCACAAACTCACCCTGGGCAGGTAGGGGTGGGCAACAGCATCTAAAGGCCCATGATAGCTCAGGCTAAACTTAAACACTATTACAAATATAAAACACACCTAAATAACTAAGGAACAATAAAAAAACAACATAAATCCACTTATCGCATGGCCTTTCTTGTGCTGTGACAAATGGGGTGGGTGGGAACAGGGGATTTACCCATCAAATTCCTGGGCAAACAAGTCGTGTTTCAAGACCAATCACGATATTACACCCAAAATGAGTGCATTTGACTGTCCTAAACACAGGTATACCACTAATCCCAACAGTAAAACAACTATGAGAAACAAAGTGAACTGTGACACTAAAGCAACAAAGCACAAGATGTGGTCACCATGGCTAGCACATAATGATCAAGATCCTTTTTCTCTTCATACACCCTACTGCATCGTGGTGTATGGCAACTTACGGTTACCAGAAAGCCACCAGGTTTATTGTATCCAATGCTGCTTACTGCATGGAAATGTAATGAGGTTGAAAAATATCTTCAGCAAAGGAAACAGATCAGAAATCAAAATGCTGCACATGGTACAACGAAAAGAAAAAGAGATGAGTATTCCTTTTTATCTATTTAAAGAGAAAGGCTTCAGTCATAAAAAAGTCATCATTGAATCCAACATGTTAATAAAAAAAATGAGGTGGAGACAGATAAAATCATGACAAGAGCAGTGGGAAAATGGTATGAAGACAAGATATAAGTAATGCTAGGAGTATGTTGTATGTAAAGAAAAGCCTGGTGGATTAATCATAATGAGACAAAAAGTTAGACCACCAACTGAGACATGGAGGACATCACCTGAACACTCCTAAGTCAGGTTGGTTGTGCTTCCCTGAATGGTTACTATTTAAAACCTTTCATCTACAATAATGAGTAACACTAGTATTTGAAAGATGATTCAGAACTTCAAAATGTTCAGAAGATCAGTAAGTGAGGCTACAGTGTGTATCCAAGAATTCAAAACAGCCATCATCAAGTGGAAAAGAAATAAATAAGGAGAAAGCCAATACTTTTAACAATTATTCTATTTATCCTATGTTTTATTCTATTTATCCTATGTTAAATTTCCTTGGAAAACTGAGGCCGGTGAACTTACTTCACATAACTCTAATTCATTCCATCACGTAGTGCTAAACAAAGTATTACTAATATCAATCTCTTATCTCTAAAAGCAAATGTTGAGATTTCTAGGAGGACTCCAAAGAATCCCAATGTAATAATGTGTGGTAGACACCAGGAAACCTTAATTTTTTCCGGAAACCAAATATTACCGGAAAAAAAAGTGCTACAAATCGTAGAGCAAAGCTGTAAAAGGAAATTGAATTGATTCTGTTGTCTCCAGCCTCACAAACAAAGCTTAGTAAAATTACGGTTTTTCACTAAAGTGGGGAGGCAATATTCAACATTACATGTTCCTAGCTGATGCAGGAACTTCACAGTTACTTTCTAAGTAAATGTTTGCTATATCAGAAAACACCAAGCCAAACTTGTCAAGCTCTAGCACATTGACTTGCCTTTAGACAAGAGGTAAGCATACTACCATGCACTCTGATATAAACGCACCATCCACAAAATTACCTCTAATTAAATTAGCTCTCAATATAGTTCCACCTTATCATTTATCAAATTCAATAATTCATTATGGAAAATATTAAGTGAAGTTTGGTTTCTCCAAAATTTGTTACACTGTTCATCACTTTAAAATACAGTACCCACAGAAAGTCTGAGGAATGGGTACATAAAAAAAAAAAATTTCATTTTCTATATTTTAGTACTTAGTGTGGCCACCACATGCCTTCAAAACAGCTTGTATGCATTGCGGCATAGAGTAAGCAAAGTTTCTGCAGTAATCTAAGCAAAGTTTCTGCAGTAATCAAAGTCAATTCTGTTCAACAAGATGTCTCTGATGGCTTCAAGAAGGTGAGGAATTGAAGAGGTATTCCTTTCTTGAAGTTTAATCTTCATGTGTGACCACAGCTTCTCGATGGGATTCAGGTTTGGAGAATTCCCAGGCCACTGAAGGATGTTCACCTGATTATGTGACAACCATTTCATGACCTTCTTTGCCTTGTGACATGGTGCACTGTTTTGCATAAAGAAGTTGCAGCCATGGATCTCATAAAAATTCATCATGTGGTCATGAAGAACTTCAATGTGGTGGTCTCCATTCATTCTGATGTTCTTGGGAAGCACATGAAATCTCCTATGTCCTAACTCTCCAATGAAGCAACCCCAAATCATGACTGAGTCTGAGTGTTTGAAAGTCATATGCACATAACAGGGGTCAAGGGGATTCATGTGTGAGGGATGTATAAACTTGCCATGCCTCTGCATCATATTAGAAAGTTGACTCATCGCTCCATAAGACCCTTTTTCAGTCCTCAACAGAGAAATGTTTGTGATTCCTTCTAAAACTAAGACAAGCATAATGCATCTTGTGAGTCAGTAGGGGTTTCATGGTCAGGGAATGAGGAGGCAGGTTCAGGTGTTTGTGGCAGTGCTCTTGAATGGTGCATTCTACAACACTTCCAAGGAGTGTGGGATAGGCCTGCTTCCATTTTCTTGCTGTGATGCGTGGATTTATCAATAGCTGCCTACTGATAAGCTTGTCAGTAGTTGCTAAAGTCTTTCTGGGATGCTCTGGTACAGATTTACTAGGTGGAACTTCACCTTGTGGGATATTCTTGGCTTTTATAACAAGGTTGTATATGGTTGACTTTCTCACCCCAGTACTCTGACAAATCTCCTTCATCAACATTTTTGCCACCCACAAGGAAAGAATCAGAGCCTTTTCTTGCTAGGTGAGGGTCTTGTGCCCCATTCTAAGGTGTGGGTGAGCAGATGTGGGACAAAAAGTGAATGGAACAAAAAGGGTCATTAGTTAATCCAGCAGCTCATAACATGCCTTCCCTCTCTGTAGCTTGTCCCATGAGGCCCTGACGCTCCACAATCTGTGGTGATGGAATCATCAGGGAGAGTTGCCAAGTACTAATTAAGCGAGATCTGAGCATTCAGTAGGCTGATAGACGAGGAAATTCTGAGGACAGCCAACCACACAACAAAAGGCCCCATATTCCTCAGACTTCCGTGGGTATTGTATGTTCTCTCTACACATAGAAACAAGTAGAAACATATCAAAATTGCTCTATTGTAAATAGCATCTCTTCACCCATACTTCTGGTATGACAGGTCTTGTTAATGCAGATAACGTGAACTACCTTACTAAAATCTCAAGAATTCTTAGCTTAGTCAATGTTCATAACATTTAATGGTACAGAATACACAGCAAAGCTCTAATCTTTGTTACTGTATATGTGTGGACTTAAACTTACTTGAAGAAAGCTAGTATGAAACTGAAAGAATTGAAACTGAAAAGACTATAATTTTTCTACTTGTGCAGTGATGTAGTTAAAACTGCAAAAATAAAACTTGTTATATAAACAACTCCAAGAACACAAAAGATTTACTTTATTATGTGGTTCTATTGGGTCACCATTATCAGTTAACTTAAGCATGCTCTATATCGTGTTTAAGCTACAAGAAAACCATTTAACACTAGTAATCTTACAAGATTCTAGCCAAGACCAACAAAAACTGTTCATAAGTAAAGGTGGCAGTTCCAGTTTGATCCCGATCAAGTTGACGGAATTCTGGTGTCAACGTCTGGAAGAGTAGGAGCAAATTCTATAATTAATTTTCTTACAGTTCTTACTCTAGTTCAAGACTGATAAAAGTGATAATGTCATTAAAATAATAATGTTTGATAAAAACTGAGAAGGATAGAAATAAGCAAGATCAAATTCTAGCCATAACATTTTTCCATTTTGAATCACTAGATAGAAAATGAATATAAAGACAAAAAAGAAAATGTACAAATTAGTGAATTACTGCAGCAGCCTGATATAATCAATATGTATTACGCAAGATGACTGGTTAAATCTAGTGGTAAAAAGCAAAAGATAAGACATAAACAAGAGAGTTCCACAACTTGTGTAAAGAATATCTTTTCATACAACTACTATTTAGTTGGTTGATAAGAAGCCTGTAGTACCTATGGAAGCAATACCAAGAAAAACTGGAGGATTTCCTTTCTCTACATTGGCCATTTTTGGTGATATGTCAAACATTCTTAAAGCCTAAATTTTCTTTCTATAAAAGCAACTTCTCTTATCATCCCTAGCTACTTCTCTTATCATCCCTATCTCTCCCTGCTTCACTACTGTATTTATCCCTCCTGTACATACTCACAGGTGCAAAATTAATTTCTTTATAATATTCTTGGTTGTTAACACACGTGAATGGTAAACACAACAGTCAAACTCATATGCAATGATCCAGACCAAACCCACAGCTTGCAAAATAGCAAAGGTCTCCCCAAGCACCCCCCAACCCCTATCAGCTACTGCAAACACTTGTAAATAACTGTTATCAAATTCTTAATACCATCAATACAACTTTGAATGTGTTCTGATTTTCTCAACTACTCTCTCAACAAATAACCATTATCCTTAATTTCCCAAAATTACTCTTGTATCAGGCTTGGTTCAATCCACTACACTGACTGACTCCTCTTAATGTAGTAGTGAGGCTTTCTGAAGAAATATAGTGATGTTATAAAAGTGCCTATATCAAAAAAGTAACAAAAGTATAATACTGTACTATAAAATTTGATGGTACAAACATGGTGCATTTACATAAAGATTTGGTTATAATCAGAGCATACTACTTTTATATGAAATAATATTTTGTATGTAATCAATGAAACGTCTGAATATTGTTCCTAGAGTCATTAGTAATCCTTAACACACCACAGTCCATCCCCTACTACCTTAACTATTTTGCAAGTTTATCGACCATTCTTAGGATCTGCTATGATCTTAGCCTCTTTTTACAACAGGATGAAACTGAAAACTATGGTGGCATCACAAAATTTATAACAGCATGAGCTCAGTACCAATATAATGCAAAATCATTTAGATTTTCCGCACAACCTTGAAGGTGAAGCATTTAGGCCATGCTGATCTAATGATTTGTTTATCAAATTCCTGTATTTAGTTTTCTCTTTTATCATATCAAAATATATACTTATGTGCCACCATCATCACAAAATAGCCTGAACTATATTATAGTGAGGCACAAATGAGTGAGACACGCACAAACACAAAATGTAAAGTAATGAGGATGGGACAATGTAAAAGAAGGCCTCAATATGATTAATATCTAGCAGGAAATAAGCTTCAGGATTGCATGTGTGAAAAAGCATTGGAAATTACCATCACCCCTAACCTACTGCCAGAGACCCAAATTAGAACAGTAAAGGATGTAAACTGTGTTTTGGCAAATATCAAAATTACTTTCAAGTATAAAAAAATATTTAGCAAGCTGTTCATATCCTACATAAGGCCAAAACTAGAATACATTTCTCAAGTTTGGTCACTGCACCCAAAGAAGCACAAAGCGCTAATACAGAATTTGCAGAGGAAGGCAACTAAGACGATACCAAAAGTATGATAACTAAGTTACAGGGAGTGGCTAAAGGCTTTAAATTTGCCCAACTTAGAAGATACATCCTTTAACTGACTGTTCTTCCATCTATTCAGTGAAAATTCATGTTACTCAACTTGCTGCCATCTTTGGTTACTATATCATGTTCCAATTCATATCCATATGGTATGCCCTTGCCATTTCTATGATACCGTGATTCAATAAGCTTGTTCATTCCCTTTCACATCTGAGAGCTAGGCCATATCATTTATAAACATTTACTAAGAATGAGAGACATGGGGAAAGGAATATGGGAACTAAACTACCATAGTGCGAATTCTGATGAGTCAAACATTAGAATGCAAAGTTCTTCCCCACATTTTGGTGAAAAACAGGCCTTCTTCTCAACCTCATTGCCCTAAGTCTAAGCAAATATGCCATAAGGGTGATCACTCAGGACCAACCACCCTGCTGTATGATCTCAATCTTTATGCTACACGGTCCCCTTTGCCACTAGTGGACTGTACAGATACCATATAGTGCCCACTGTTACAAGTAACCCATAGCAGAATCTTCAAACATAACACATGTCCCCTTCCCCCAGGTAAGCAGTATAAGCAGAAGAGATTTTGTGGGGTTAATATGAAAATACCTTCTAACTATTATACTTGGACACATCAGGAGACCACAAAGAGTCAAAGAGAGATTCTGAATATAGCATTATAGGAATACTCAACTAATTAACTCTGTAGAATCTGCAAAGTGCTAGAATCTATTGGTTATTCAGTGTTTTGTATAAAACATATATAAAAACCTAAAACTGCTAACATGAAATCCCTAATTTAAGTTTCATTTAAAATGTATCTAAAAACTTAAAACTACACTAAATTAGAAATTTTGCCTTCCTTTAAAAAATGTATGTTTATTTATATTACCGCTATGGTCAACAACCTCTCCAATACATTATTCCTTTCATCGTTAATATATAATTCATATTTGCATCTGAGACTCCTAATTTTTTGGCAATCTGCTAGTAAATATTCCACAGTAATACCACAACTACCGGTGTCACATACTGGGCAGGTCTCCTCTCCATTAAGTAGTCGTGAAGCAATACAGTATGACCACTCCTCGGCAAACAAACAATCATCTCAAAATGGTAATTCCTCCTGAAGGAGGAACAACACAATTCATCACCTTTCTTTATCCTCTATAGTTTGAAATTCTTCCAGACTTCTAAGTTCCACCTACCTTGCCATTTTCATCAACATAATCATATAATTTGCTCATAAAATTAATGTGAGGTAAAACTCCCACATACATATTGCTAGACAATCTGCTTTAGCCTCAGCATTTGCTGTATCATTACTGCTGATACCCCACATGTCCAGGGTACCACAAGAATTCTACACTCTGAAGCATTGAATGAATTCTTACAATTGAGTCTTCGACTTTATGAACTATGAGATGCAACGAAAGAGTGCGAAAAGGCTTGTAGTACACTTTGGGAACTATACAAGTATTGTAAATTTCTTTTTTGGAGAATGCACAACCAATTCAAGCAGAGCCTAAATACCATATAGTTATGCTGTAATTATAAAAGAGTCAATCTCTAAGCAAAGCTGAGCTCAACAAAAAGGTTTATGTCATGAAGTCTGCAAGCATGTGAAGGTTTAAATGGTGAAAGCACAAAAAGATTTAAATGCCTTGGTCTTGCAACAAAGTTTTGATGTCTATGATGGATGTCACTGTTCAAATGCTTTATACAAAAGTACTGTTCTTTAACACTTTAAATTTTAACTAATCTTTCTCCATCTGAGAGACACTTCTTGTGCCACTGACCCAACCCAAAATAGTAAAGAGTTTTACTATACCAGGTGGCCAAATAATCTACAAAACTAAAAGAAATGTGAGAACTCTTTAAAAACATTTTTATCCTGTCCCTTATATTTTCAAAATTTACACAGCCTTGTGGCATTCCAAAACCTTTAAATATCCTCAGTCTAATTCTCTCCCCACATTGTCATTACATATGTGCTGCATTTACCACCCTTAATTCCATGTTGTTCTGAGATTATATTTTTCCGGTAAAGTGGGCAGATGGGGAAGGAAAGGGATGAAGTCAATACTTTGAAGGACAGCTGAATGCGTCAGACGACAGGGTGGCAGATGTGGGGTGCTTTGGACACGGAAGTATGCAAAATGAGAGTCATGGCAAGTGGTTTGCTGAAAAGAGAGTGGATGGTGAAAACCTTGCTTAAGATGAAGTGCACTATAGTGGCAAAGCAAAGAGGTGACTGTGTTGTTGACAGGACATCCAAGACCTTTACCCCTCTTGTACCCTATGGTTCATTTCAGCTCCCTTAGCTCCATCTGCAACTATATTTTCCATTCATCTTGCCTATTTGTTTGATGTTTCACTGATACTTATGAAAATCTATTTTGTACTAAAGGGCCACGATATCTATCAATTTATCTTTATCTCTGACGCCTGTTCTAATTGGAACTTCCTTAAAGAGGTGGTTATGGCAACAGAGTCTCCATAACAATCCTGTTCCAAATGGAACTCCCTCAAAGGGGTGGCCACGGCAATAGTCTCCATAACTAAAGAATTTCAGTGCTATGATATATTTATGTGTAACCTTAAAAGGGAGCAATTAGGGGAATATTATCAACCCTTAAACTCTAAGCAAGTGTGAAAATTCAATTACAAGGTGAAAAAATTAAGAAATGACAGATTAGCATCAAAAAGTAACAGAAAATATATATACATCTTTTTGTTGGCCTGGTCCAGTGCAAAGTGAGTATAAGGCAGAGATGTGAATTACATGTCTGACAGCCCCAGATAAAGGAAGGACGGCATGAAGACGGTGTTTCTTTCTTCCTACTAAACTCGTTTTCCGAATGTACTCTTTTAATTTCACAAAGAGTCAGAGCATTGGTGGTAAAGAATTTTTACAAATATTACACCTTTCACACAAACCATCTGGGTGAGGGAGACTGGCTGGCAGTTCTGGGGAGGATACTAAAGTTATCTTTTTCTTTATACTAAACACTTTAAACCCTACTCTTATTTCATATACAATCTTATTTCATATACAGGCACAGCACTGGTGGTAAATAACATGAAGATTGAAATATTACAACATTCACACTACATAAAAGTAGAAAGACTATAGTGGCTAGCATGCGTGGGGAAGATACTGGGGATGTTTTTCCTTCAGAAATATTATAGCTCTAAAGCTATCAACTATAAAAAACTCCATAACACATGATGACAAAAAAAACATCACATGTAGTGGTTGAGTAACCTTTTCCACAGGTGAGATCAATGGGAATACCTCCTTATTAGATATCTTGGTTAAAATCACTCTCTAAAGTCACATATTTCTTCACATTCTCATGTTATTCTTCTTAACCTTTCTTTCTAATTGATACATACCACGTTTTTCCTAACAACTTTGGAAATTCAACAATCTACATACATTCTGTGGTGACATCTTGTATGCACAACATTCAGGTTGCCAGCAGCACAGTTATATAACAATTGTTGTTCGGGTACTGAGGAGAAAACTTATTCTTAAACCTTTTTTGCAATAGATGACCTCTATAGCCTACTAACAGCACAATAAATCAGCTATATATTTAAACTGAGGTGGGAAAACTTAGCACATCTGCTGTTGTTGGCCACCGCTATTTAAGAGTACATCAACTGCCGTCAGTCATCACTTTAGCATTCAATAACAAAAATTTTACCTGTAGCTTAGTCAGTAGTAGCAGTCATAAGTAGCGGTCATAAAATGACAATTTACAAGACGTTCCTTTTCTCTGATTTCAACTGAAGTGGATGAGACCAAACCTACAGCATATTATTTTTCTAAGTTTCAATAAAACATAGAGTAAAATGATTTATTTTCATCACCATCAATAGGTAAAGCTGCAAATACGCCTTTACGGAAAATGCAGGAAAAACAGTTCTAACACAACAGAAAATGTGGGAGAATGCTCCTCCATATTTGGAAAAATTGCACTAAAAAATGCTAAACTACAACAAAGAAACTTAATCATGGGTTGCTATTAGATGACAGCCCATGACCAGTTAAACATATGGTACACGATCAATATGGTGATACCATATTCACATATATTGTTCTCAATAATTTATATTGTTTGTCTTGACCTATAAAAGCAAAGGAGATAACGAACTTTTCAAGAGTGCCATGGTAGCTATTAATTGCAATGACATGTTCAGTTGCTGACTACTATTAAAACATTAAATCTAGTAAGTGAATACTCCTCCTAGAGCAGCATTCATCAGTTACAAAGTTATTGGTGAAATATCACATACGATACGAATCTAATTTGATGTTTTCTATTACACAAGCATATTACCCTAAAAAAAATAAAATGAATAAATCATATAATAATCAAAAGAGATAAATATACCAATCAAACAACTAGTAAGAGGTTTCATTATGATATTCCTAATAACCTAAAATGATAAATGAAAAGTTGATCAAATTCATACTCACATGAAGAACTATACAGCACTGTATAAAGTCATCAAAATATATAACCCCTTTTCCAGATCTGTCAAAACGCCTCATCAGCACATCATAAAACTTGTCAGAAAACCTGTAAAATAATTTAATAAATCATTATTAGCCTTCTTTCTTCTTTTATTGGTTCTTTGTCTGTAAGACACTCACAATGCAATTCAGTTACAAGTGTTACACAATCAAATTACCAATGGTTTTACATCCCTTAGTGTTTGCTATTTCTATATTGTTTCTGCTCACTCAACTTCTCTCTATTCTTTAGGTAATCTACCTGTACAGATTATCCCCATTCTTTTTATTATTTAACAGCTTGAATCATAAAGTGCTGACGGAGGGAAGCTAATTCATCTTACAGAGGTTTTACCAGAGAAAAATTTGTGCACTATCTTCACTAATAGCTTCCCATGCCCTCATTCAGTCCACTGACAGCACGTTGACCCAATATACTCTATCCTGGGCAAGCCTTCACCCTCCTGCATGTTCAGGCCCCAATCACTCAAAATCTTTTACACTCCATCCTTCCATATCCAATATGGCCTCCCCCTTCTCCTTGCTTGTTCCACTTCTGACAATAACAATGAGGACTGACTAAAAGACAGTGTACATTCTTTTCCTTTGCATCAGAGATTCACATATGTCATTAAAGTGTGCTAGTAGCTGTGGTTGTGTGCTACTTCCTGGAATAAATCATTCTGGCCTACCTCACTATCGAAAACTCCTCACAACTCTCGTATCTCCTTTGACGGTTCTGTAATTCCACCTCTTGACTCAATGAACATACT
>JAYMFT010184516.1:0-11988 GCA_038088735.1 Panulirus argus
ATCTATCTATCTATCTATCTATCTATCTATCTATATATATATATATATATATATATATATATATATATATATATAATCTTTTAAATCCCTCCCCTCTCCCGAATCGCACTTTTACACTTCCTTTCAGCAAAAACTCTTCATCTTCTAAGCATAAAAATATCATTACCACAACCGCTGACTGATCTCACTGCGGCTACCTCCAACTACGACAGGTGACGTACGCGGCCGACCACTACAACGGGTTCCAGGCTGAGGTCAGCTACGACGGAGAGGCCCAGTACTCCCACGAGTACGGTCCCCCTGTCACCTTCAAGCCCCAGTACCAGGGCTCTTACCAGCCCAAGCCTTCATACCAACCCAGGCCTTCATACCAGCCTAAGCCTTCATACCACCCCAGGCCTTCATACCAGCCCAAGCCATCGTACCAACCCAAGCCTTCATACCAACCTAGGCCCTCATACCAGCCCAAGCCTTCATACCAACCCAGGCCTTCATACCAACCCAAACTCGCATACCAGTAGGACCCTTGCAATGTAGAAAAAATACACCTCCAGACTCACCCAATTTCCAGTGACTGTATATAGTAAATAAAAGCTTTGCAACGGACAAATGGCTGTATGTGAACCACTTATGAACTTCACGATAATAAATCAAGAACGAAAAATTTGTGAAGATATGAATCACGAGCAACATTAAGAATCTCATGATATTTAGAAATAAAATATTAAGAATGTTTTCAATTTTAACAATCATCAGCTGCGACACGACTGGTCAAACAAGCCTAAAATTATGCTGAAAATTATATGAAAAAAAATTCACAACACGATGGAACCTTACTGACTCCAACAAAGCAACGGCTCTATTTAATCAAGAGTTCTCGTCGCTAAAAATGTGGACGTAATATACTGATCATCAACATTCACGTTACCAACATCTCGTATTACTCAGTCAACACGGGAAAAGCTAAAGAGCACTTAACAATTTTATTCACCGAATATAAAAAGTTATAATACTCCGCGCCACAACTTTTGAGTACTGGGGTACATCTTGAGTACAACTTAACCTCTTGAGGACGACGACTCATCCTCTTGCGAACGATGACTTATAACCTCTTCAGCAGGAAGACTTAACTTCCCGAGTACAACTTAAGGCACTGGGTACGACAACTTAACCTCCAGAGTACGTCATCTTAAGTTTACCCCCTCGGGTACGACGCCTCAAACCCCCTTGGGTATAGACTAAACCCCCTGAGTACGAGGACAACCTCGAGAGTGCATCGAGTTAACGTTCTGGGTACTACGCCTTAACCTCACGGGTATGACCCTGAACTCTCTGGCTACAACGAATTATCCCTTTGGGTATGGCGCCTTAAACCCTTGGGTATGACGCCTTAAACCCTTGGGTATGACGCTTTAAATCCTTGGGTGTGACGCCTTAAACCCATGGGTGTGACGCCTGTAACCCTTGGGTGTGGCGCCTTAAACCCTTGGGTATGACGCCTTAAACCCTTGGGTATGAGGCCTTAAACCCTTGGGTATGACGCTTTAAATCCTTGGGTGTGACGCCTTAAACCCTTGAACATGACGCCTTAAACCCATGGGTGTGACGCCTGTAACCCTTGGGTGTGGCGCCTTAAACCCTCGGGAACGGACTTAAAACCCTTGGGAACGATGCCGTAACCCCTCTGTTATGGGCTTGACCCCTTTGAGTATGATGACCTACACCCTTAGGGCGTGACGACTTTGGTCATCACACTAAAGTCATCGTAGCTGAAGGGTTTAAAAAAAAAATGTTATGACGTCAACAAGAACGTTAATCAGATACTTGCCTCATAAATCCTTCTAAAATAGAGACGATGCTCACACAACTATCGCTCTTCGTCATTCGTACCGTACGAAACATGGGGATATTCAAACGAGTCATATCGCATGTTACAGCATACGTGAAAAAATAGAAAAAATAATGAAAAAAAAAAAGATTGGGAGCTGCAATCTCCATGATTTTTGTCACTAAGTGAATACTGCAGTGATCTATATGGGCAGGGCCGACAAAGAGCATGATAAAAGGCTTCAGTCCGGAGCTGAAAGACTCCTATGTTATACAGTTCCCGTTCTGTGTGGCAATACATTAATTATACTGCACGGAGGTAAAACGTTTTCCCTGTAAAAGGTTTTTGGGAACTTTTATTGTAAAACGTACGAAGGGTTCTTAATGCCAGAGGTAGAAAGGTTCTGCTCCGGAGAGTACAAGGTTCGATAATATAAGGCAAGCAAAAAAAAATTGGTTCTGTAAAAAGTATGTTTATGTAAAACAAGTTCTTAACTAAGCCTGGCTTCACATCTTTGTACGTAGTCTCCGTGCAGTGAGTGGCATCCTCCATGACATCACCCCCGAGCGATGGGTTAACAAGTCCCCGTGTGTCTTGGCCGTGGCAGTGATTGCTGTGAAAGTGACTCGGACATCAGCGAGGTGAATGGAAGCGACGGTGACCGATTCTGAAAGTGACTTCTTGCAAGCGCCGTAGAACGAGAGTGATCAGCTCTGAGAAGGGCTGCGTAGATGCGTCGGCAAGTACGCTTACTACCTGAACCTCTCCTCTGGCAATGACATTGCTCGAAAGGTCCGGGGGTCTCTCGTGCTAAAGAGTGACCGAATTCCGCTACTGTCGCCTCCATGCAACTCCGAGGCCTTGGTATGAAGGTGACCAGCACTACTAAAAAAAAGTAAGAAAAAAAAGTTACCGAAAGTGCAGGGTCCCCGTGTGAAAGTGAGGAACTCTGGAGGAGGTTGACACCTCAGCATTTGCCTTGGGGGAGGGCCCACTCCGCTGTGGAAGTGTCCACGTTTACCTGTAACAACGTAACACAAGGCCCACGACCCTGGTAGGAGCGTGGTAAACTCGGCAACATATATGTTATTACCCGTTTGTACTGTGCGGGGAAGGGACTTCAGCATTCGTGGGGTCACCATCTCTGTCGTAAAACGTTTTAAACTTCTGTATGCTGTCAGCATTCACAGTCTTATCATAAGTTTGTTTCATTCAACTATTACTCTATAAAAGTAATACTTTACATCTTTTCTAACAGGTTTCATACCTTTCATGTTATGGTCTGTCTGTCTGTGTTCAAACACGAAGTATGACAACTTTCAGCACTTCATCAGTATAATATCACTTGTAGAACCTACGTCATCTCCCGTCCAAAACCCAGCCAGCAAGTTGTTTGAACCACAGAACCGACAATGAGTATAATGCTACCAGAGTATCTAAACTATAAATAAAAGATCCAACGTGCAAAAAGGGAATGGAAACATGATGAACATGTAAATCAATTAAACTATTGAAAAAAAAAACCAGCAACCAAAAAAGGCACGCAAAAACACAACGCACGCTAAAACATAAACAACATCCTCCATGATTCAACACGGTTAATGATGACAACAGTGTGGGATCCAGAGACTTCCCCATAAACAGGATTCGGCTCCATCTTCGTGACTTCGATGATCCGATACAACGGTCGGTCGTCTCTTACAACAGACTCGTGGAAACTGAAGATGATCGAGGAAAGCTGGTGACTTAAGAAACCCACAGCTCCTGGCGCAGGCGTGGACGAAATACGGATGTGTGTGACTTGATCCCATCTGTTTCCCCGAGATTAAAAAAAGATGTAGTGTGTGACACCAGGTGACGGACGCCTAAGACTCTCGAAGAGTAGGACCAAAACCCATCATCATCAAGTAAAACTAGAGATCGGAAACTGTAGTTCAAGACGAGCTATGATCTTCATGTCCAGATGCACACGTGCCTCCACCTTTGCACCTGTGTTATTGGTAGCTATGAGTTCGCAAAATTCGATCGACCAGTTACTGACTGCTCTGCAAACTAACATCAAAATGGAATGTATGGTGTGCAGATGATCACGCATGTCGGCCCCAGTTTTCATCAATGAGTTAAATTTCCATATGATCTGGAAATATCAAGCAAAGCTGACCGAAATTCCACATGATTCAGCAAAGGCTTTTGACGGAAAACTGATGCTGGAGTATCAAGTGTTGACTGTACTGTTTTCGGTCCAGACCAAAAGAGAGACGGAACAAGTCCTTTCACAAATTCTGAACAACAACAAAATGTGAACCTGATCGGACGACTCATAAAACGAGAGTTCAGACCAATCAGACCAATTTAGAAGTTTACAACGTAACAAAAGTCATGATCAGTTTGAATGTGAAATGTAACAAATATGTCAATGTTCGTTATAATATAAAAAATCCTATTTACCTTATTACAAACTTACACTTCGACTGTATAGGTTAATGTGTTAAGTTGAAGCAGCATAACCCGAACACGTGATCTGAAAATGATCTCGCCAGTATTATCCTAGAAATGACAATTTACAAAATTTAAGAAATAATTGAAAAAAATCTTTGAAAAAAAAATACCACGTAAAGGTATCGCTCACTAAGACTAACTCACCAACAATCATCTTTAAAAAATACGTTTGCAAATTAAGCAATACGACTGGGAACGAATGTCCTTGGTCCCGCGAGTCGACTCCGACCTTAAACTGGTGTCAAAACTGGACGAGATTCCATAATATTATCGCACTGGAAACAAGAGTTCTGAGCGAACGGGTCACACTACATGTACCCGAAACAAGGACAAGGTGGGAGGGAAAAAGAATCGGACGTCTTGAAACAACCCCTTCGTTCGTTGCATCACAAGACGACGCCCCGAAGGATGTCAGTACAGCATAAGTAGAGCAGTATCGATTGCCTCACTCTGGTGTATACCCCGGCCTCTCAGGTCCTCTTCCATGACTCGCCTGTACGTGGCCCCTCACCAACTACTGCCTGCAGGCTACCTTGCCCCCGGCAGATCTCCCGGTGCTCGACCGCCGCCTTCACTATATAAGGCTGCATCGACATCGCCTTCCATGTCACTCACTTCCCAACCTCCACAGGAAAGGTCTCTCCTCACTCAACAGTCAGCATGATGCACAAGGTGACGAAACATATTCACTCGTTTATCTCATTATCAGTTATGTGGTGTATACGAATTCCACGTAGAAAAATCGAAGTAAAAATGTAATGCAGTAAAGTCTAGTGTAGATAATGTGGTATAACAGTCCGAGGTAATCACGAGTGGTGTCGTCCACAGGCGGCCCTGATGTTGGTGCTGGTGGGCGTGGCTGTCGCCGCCCCTGCTGACCTCTACTCCGCCCCAGGCCACCAGCCTAGTTATCAGGAGGTTAGTGGACATATCCCATTTCCAGTCAGTATGCAACGCGCAGTTAACCCCAACAGCACGACGGTACTTCTCTCAAGCGTGGCGAGATGACGATAGCGTGACCGTTGACCTAACCACTTAGGGTCTACGCCATCAATACCAAAAGTCACACTGTCTTGCTGAGGGAAGTACGCAATACTGCCCTACGGGAGAAGAACCCGTGGCTTAGCGGGAAGTATGAACTTAAATACTGATTAAGAAAAATGAAAAACTCAATTTTATGACGATTTCACTTCTCCCAGGTTCTTAATATATCATTATCCACAGAATGACATACCGTACACCTTCCAATACGGTATTCAGGACGAGTACGCAGGCACAGACTTCGGCCACAACGAGGAATCTGACGGCAAGACGGTCAGAGGTTCCTACACCGTCCAACTTCCCGACGGTCGTAAGCAGACAGTAAGTTGACAGATAACATGATGCTAACATTACAATAATTTTTTTTTAAAGTCAAATGGCCCCGTGAGGTGACTTAGAGTTTTAACTCTAAGTTTTTAACCATGAATATTCTATCTGCTCAGCGTGCACGTGTTCCGATTTGCGTCACGAAATTCTGCATGAAAATCTATTTAAAATGAGTCTGTTTTCTCAACTGTAACTTTGCATTTCATCTTATCTGTTTAACAGGTGAACTACGTGGTCGACGACTACAGCGGATACCAGGCTGAGGTCAGCTACTACGGTGATGCCCAGTACTCCCACGAGTACGGTCCCCCCGTCACTTTCAAGCCCAATTACCAAGACACATACCAACCCCAGCCATCTTACCAGTGAGGCACGAGAACCTCCGCCAGTGGTAAATTCATAACATCATACGACAAGCATTCATTCTTCTCCGCAGCCTAGTCTTTCAACGCGTGGCTATCAAATAAACAAAGAATGTAGTTACTGTCTTTAATTTCAAAACTAGGTCAAAAATTTTTCATATATATATATATATATATATATATATATATATATATATATATATATATATATATATATATAAGCCAACATGGCACGGACACAGGCATCCTCAATCACAGCAGACGACAACCTGAAGGATAAGGGGGAATAGATATGTGGTAGGCAGGACATAACCCTGCTGACCCATACTGTGATGAGGGGGAGAAAAATCAGTAAACGATAATGGAAAGTGAGTGAGTACAGACGAAATTCAGTGGTCTTAAATCATTCCTTCCTGTAAAACATTCAAAGGGAGTTATCTATATCCAACTGCGTTAGCAGCTTTATGAATGGCTCACGGTTAACAGTAATGTCCCCGCCATTCTGAAGGAAAAAAGAATCTAATATTTGCATCCAAAAAAGATTGTATCTGGAAGAAAATATAAAAAAAAATAACCAAATTATCCGCAACACTAATGAAAACGAAAAAAAAAAAAAACAGAGAAGAGAGCTTTATTCTGTAAAGAAAAGAAGACAAGTGGTTGAACCCTACTGTAGCCTGGTCCCTCCCATCCTGGGCATCACGGATCCTACTCGTAAGATGGAAAACACAAAAATAATAATCAGGATAATACATACTAATCTAAAAACCATCCAAAACACAGACATGAACACAAATTTCCTCAAAACAAATCATTTCCATCTCTGCCAACCTCTGCTGAGTTGTATGTAAACAAAACACGATAAAAAAATCTCTGGAACACCGCTTTGGTGTTTTGTGAACCTAAAACCCAAAGTATACCTGAACAACAATCGCTAAAATCCGTTTCAGATGTTACTTCTTGAGCCATCAGATTTGAAGAGAAAAAGACTACTGCCCATGCCTTCCATATCACTACTAGATTTATGGAGCCTCACTGATAAAACGATGCAAAAGGCCTTGACATTTTCACTTTTTAATTATCTTAGACAACTACATTACTTCAAAACGTTTCCAAATCACGGAAAATGCGCATTTAAGAAATATACAGGAAGTTATCATCTCCCGGAAACTTCAAGAGCAGCAGCAGCTCTAACGTCATAATCCCTACTATTGAGAAAGTACCAAAGAATCGGTGGAAATGTGTAAAGCTGTCTACATAACCAACAAATACGATCCCACAAGTAAACGATCCTGCCTCTCACAGTTACTCGACGTTTCGACAGGATCCCAACCACATCGCCATAATAAAAGACACGTTTAACAGCAGCAAGTATCTGGCACATGTAATATTGGGTGGAGTCACACCTCACGAAATGCAAGCGAAGCGGATACTTCGTCGAAGTTCGTCTTTGGGTCTTCGGTTTCCGGGCAATGCAAACAGCGTGTGAGTAAACCATAGTAAAAACAAAAAAGAATGATTATTTCGTTAAATTTAAGTATTCCCATAAAACAGTGTTGAACCCATTACTCTTGTTATTCTCCTAAGAAACGAAAATAAACAGAGAAGCGTTAGCCATATACCTTCCTTCGCGAACGTTGCAGGAATCCGCCGGGATCCTCTTTCAGACAAAAAACGGGAAGTCTGCACAGCCCTGGGTTTCTCAACCTTCATCTGGTGTAGCACTTGGTACCTACGTCAACAGCCGCTACCACTACGCCTACAAGTACGTGTATGAGGATAAAAGTGTGATACACACTCAAGTTTGACCACGGAATACTCGGCAAGCTGCTGCGTCACATGATTATTGTGTGGCCATCGGCAACTCAAGGGTGTGTCGTTTTGATAGCTGCTTCTTTCCCTACACTTCGAAGTTTTGGAACTCTCTTCCTTCTCAAGTCTTTCCCAATAACTATGACCTGGCTCATTTCAAGATACAGGTTTTTCAGTGTATCAAAAATTTGTAAATACTTTCATTGTCTGTTTTTTCCCCTTTCTCAATTCTCTCTATATTTCAATTTGGGCCCGGCCTTGATGTTTTTTTGTCCGTGACTAGAGCCTCGGAAAAAAAAGTTAACTAGTTACCAGCTGTGCGTATTGTAAGAAACAAAACTATAAAAATAAAAAGACTGTGACCGTTACAGCAAAATATGATGAACTTAGAGCACTGCAAAAACAGAAAAAAAGTCGCCAACAGGGAAAATACTTAATGTAGGGGCGTGGCGCTACGACAGCTGAAAATATTTCCCAGACGGGCATGAGGAAACAAACTTTAATTTTGCGCCAGTCAAGTAAGCATCCTCCGTACTTTTGGAAGAGACAACAGAAAATAAATCACTGCAAGCACCCTCAGAAAATTCAAGTTACTGGCATTTCATTTACCATGATAGCTGTTAAGAAGGCTTACCTGTACTACGCTCAGCCTATGGCAACGTACCTGAGTAGGTAATCCAAACGTTGGGCAAGTCATAACTCACGGATGAGGTGGATAACTAATAAAAATAAAAGTACAAGATAATGAGGAGAAAGTTGTGGCCGTCCACTGCTTCCCAAGATCATCTGTCCCTCGTGTTTATGTGCAGTTTATGTACTTGCCACCAGAGGGACACCAAGGTACTTGGCGGACGATTCAAAACAGAAACTTTCGCTAGTACCATCGCTCGAGAAGTGGTATGATTAGTTTTATTTACCGAATACTACTAGCGAAACCCAAATATACCACCAGTGGTGTTTGTACCACGGATAACTTACTCCTGCTGTGAACAGAAATCAAGAGAGAGATCCTAGGACCACTCAAAATACCATGTTTTAAACGTACAACGTTTCAACTCATCCGTTACGGAAGAATCAGTTGGCATACAATACTAAGCGAACTCAGGCCTCACTGTAACACCGAAGAAGTTTGTTCTAGATCATAATCGATAATATTAGAACTCAACTCTCATGGTTATTAGTAATGCAACCTTGGTACTTACCGTCTTAGATGACAGGCTGCATACTCAAAACAAATCAGACTCGCAAAAGCACCGATAACGCATTTCAAATGACCACCTTTGAACGTAAGGTTAAGAACCTCACGTAGTCTGACCAGAATCTAACACAATTTAGCCCAGCTACAGTACTGATAGGGAGGCAATGCTACCTGCACACCAAGTCAGAATAGCGTGGGTAACAGAATGTTGCAAGTGATATACACATCTCCTCCCTGAAAATCTAAGGTAATCTCCTTGGAACTGAGGGCCACTACCTAGACTCATCCACGGCGATGACAGCGTTCACAAAAAAGTGAATACTTTCGGGATGCAGCGGGACGGATATAAAAATAACCTTAAATTGGCAATATGAACGAAAAAAAAATGCAAATATGACAGTCATCTACACACGTATGTAAATACGACGAACTCGGTAGAACTAACAAGCCCGGGACAGAAGATGCTTGTCGTCAGGGACCTCCCGCTGACAGGAGGCAACGCCACCCTCACCTGTCATCACTCGTGCCAAACAGTAAGCCACTCAGAGTGGCGGGAGAGGAGTAGCCATTTTACGATCCACTGCGTGAGACTAACTACCTCATTAATTCCTGGACGTCACGTTGTTCACTAGCTGTCGATGCTGCAATGTGCTCTTACTCATTACTTACATAATCACTCGATGTCACATAGTTACATGATCCCGGTAGCACAAAAATGAATGGTACCAAGCGTACACAAGTACTGAGAGCCAGTTTAGTCTAGCTTTTATGAAGACTTAACATTCTAACTGTTATTGGTAATTCGACTAAATCAAGGGTCATTTTCTGCACGGTAGGATGATATATGGTATAATTCCACCTTTAAATAACACAAGAACGTTTAAAGAACGATAAAGATAACTGTATAGTTACTCAAGACACTTAAAACCAGGGAAGTGTACACGATAATGACACTTCGCCAGGCAGTAGCTCTCTCCCAGTTGAAAAACTGATAATACCATCATATTATATGATGTCATCACAGATTCAATAGAATATCCAAATTACTCATGCAAGTTACGAGTTTTCCAACTGCATTATTAAAAGCGTAGAGGTGAACGATACATCAGACTATACACACAAGGAATACTGGAAACCCTAGTACCCCTAACTTACATACGGAAATAGCCCCTCGCTGGAACAACTGACGCGGTAAACTGAACTTTATATTTCCTGGAAAAAAAAGGTACGAGTGAGAGTATTATGGGAAACAGTACTCACCTCTGCGTTCCAGCTCTGGCTAATTTTATACAGGCATATATTACGAATGTAATGGGGATATCTATGGACCTACTGTAAAACTAATAATACACAAATGAAGAAAAGCATCTTCCCGCCTTCGGAGGATACGCCTTAATTAGGGCTGCAGAGTCCACCGGCCTATCAATCAATTTTCGTGTTTTTCCCTTTCATTGTTTCCCACTAGTTCAATCTCCCTTTAATCCGTCATGTCGAGGTGGTCTCCCGGTGAGGGTGTACGAGAAACACCGTTCCCCACTGGGCGATAACGTGAGCAACAGTCTTTTACACCAAAACCAACCATTCCCGGTCAGTAACCGTAAGGACTGGTATCTACCACTGATGAGGTCTTGTTCCACGACCACTCTTGAAGAGTGGTCCAACGAGTGAGGATCTCCCGCTGATGTGGTCTTAGACCACGACCCTTCCTAATGAGTGGCGCCATGAGCGAGGCTTTCCCGATGGGAGGGGTGGTCACACAGCAAGACCCTTCTCCAGACTCGTTTTAAACGAGTAATCATCTCCCGGTGAGATGACCTCCTGCAGTAGCTCTCTGGGCAATATATTCGCATATTCAAGGTTAGAGATAGACTGTCCTTAATAAGGTAATGTCATGCCTATAACTTCCTGAACTGAATACACTGGTATCTTCATCAAACTTGGATTATCCGGTCACGTTTACAGTCACATTGGAGATATGGTCATGACTGATTTGTCATTCATAGTTGGATTTTAAGGACATTGGCTGATCCAGTCAGACTGAGTACTCTTTAAAGACTCTAGCAACTCTAGCCCATCATCGCACAGTCTTATCAATAAACTGACATCAACTCCACCCGGGCAGAAACAATAAAAAAAGAGGCAATAATAATAATAATAATTAAAATGAAATATTAATTTCTAGCAGTCAGCCATATATATATACCGTGTCCTATATGATACAGAAACGTGAAGGAAAATGCGCCTATTCTAACGAACACAAAAATCAGAAAGACCTTTCCTATCTGCCACTGTTATTAAAAGTGGTACTTAAAAAAGTCTATTATATATCGATAAAAATAATAATTACTGAAAAACATATATGGCATTTCAAGCTACGTACAGTACAGACATCATCTTAGATCCGTCTTTCAGAGCTAACCCGTTAATCTCAATATTCACAGGTTTAAGTCAGGGAAAATGAATTCAGGAACATCATTGAAGACGTATCAATAGCCATCATCCCCTACACACACACACACGAAATAGTCTGCAAAATAACGCTGATGATCATCATGAGTTCTTACGAAAATAAAAAAAATATCGTGGACGTAAATCACAAATAACGTTTTCCACCATAATATTGAAAGAAAAAAAAAAAAGAAGGTTAACGTATATACCCCAGATAAATATTACACTCTTGCAGAAGCAATGACGGAAGAGAGGAACAAGTGTGAAGAAAAAAAACACTGACTCCTTATTAACCGCCAAGGGATTATGTCTCAGTACACTAAGTGGCGCTAAGGGAGTGCTGAGGTCTGCACGTAGTTCCGGTCTCCCACATGTAACCACAACTTCTTTGTACATATCTATACGTGATCTTCGTGTGTGTGTATATATATATATATATATATATATATATATATATATATATATATATATAT
>JAYMFT010184527.1:0-11988 GCA_038088735.1 Panulirus argus
TCTCTCTCTCTCTCTCTCTCTCTCTCTCTATATATATATATATATATATATATATATATATATATATATATATGCTGTCTGCATTGTATGAAATCTACGCACTACATAAGCCAAACTATTTCATGTGTGTGTTTATGCCGAGAGAGAGAGAGAGAGAGAGAGAGAGAGAGAGAGAGAGAGAGAGAATTAACATCACCTTAGGGTCAATGTGACCCTGGCGGTGGATCGCACCACTCCTCCTGCCACCTGGAGGGAGGGGGGGTGCTACCCACCACCCACCCGCCCCCACATCATCTACACGCCATTGGGTCCCTGGGGCTTGCCTGGGGACGGGGGGAGGGGGTGTAAGGTAGGTACCTCTGTATGTGGTTACCGCTTGTGTGTTTCGGGGGA
The DNA here is from genome assembly GCA_038088735.1 of Panulirus argus. Classification (NCBI taxonomy): domain Eukaryota; kingdom Metazoa; phylum Arthropoda; class Malacostraca; order Decapoda; family Palinuridae; genus Panulirus; species Panulirus argus. The sequence goes on from JAYMFT010184527.1 coordinate 394, forward strand.
GAGAGAGAGAGAGAGAGAGAGAGAGAGAGAGATTTATAATCGTGTAGCCTCACATCTCATCCTCACTTCTATCATATACGTATTTCCTAACTCTGCGAGCGCTAACCCTCCTTCACTGTCTTTTCGCTTGGTTCTGTTACCAGTGTACACTCCGCTGTCACAGTCAAGGTATTTCTTTATAATCGTCTCTGAATAAACTTCTTTTCTCTCTTTTAGTTGATCACTTCCTTCCCCTCTGTCTCAATAAAGTGATCAATTTGGAAATCAACATAAATAAGCTGACGAACTCAAGACTAGATTACGTGTTTACTACCCTTGAGCACGACTGCACGACCCTGGCCTTTGACCTGACCCTTAGTGGTCTAAATCAAAAGCCATGTCATCATACCCAAGGGTCGTACCGTCGTGCTTCAGTGGTCATAACTATCGTTCTTGAGAGTCGTGTCCCCGTGCTTAAGGGTCGTACTACCGTGCTCATGGGTCGTACCATCTTGTTCAAGTGGGTTAAAGTCAGTTTTAGACTCAAAATCGCCATCAAGCCTAAAAGCAGCTGCAGGTGAGGCTATAATTCATTTATTCACACACCAAAATAACATTTAAATATAATACTTCTCCCACATTCTCCCTGGCTAACAGCATCAACCCATCATTTTTGAAAATGTGGCTACTGGTTAGTGTAATATTAAAAAATAAATGCATTATGGCTGGACTTGCCAGGTGGGTGTGGCCAAAATGCAGTAGGGACGGTGTTGCATGAAGATCCACTCGCTATTATATTTTTAGGAGCATTTACAGGTAATGGAATTATCACCATTAAGTCCGCAGTCATGCACAGTAATTTTCTGGAAAGCCCCTAATAAACGCATTATCATTAGCAAGTTTTATAAACATTAAGAAGGTGTATGCTTTTAGAATTAACACAAAAAAGGTGTTTAAATCTATCTCATCTATTCTTTTATTGGTGGTTATAACTTAAAATTAGTCTTTAATAACCCTGGCAGTTGACAGGCATTAAGCCCATATAAGCAACCAACTAAGTGCTCAAGGATCGAATCGTTATTCTCAAGGAACGTAACGCCGTGCTAAAGGATCATACCATCGTGCTCAATGACGGAACCGTCGTGCTCAAGGAACGTTCTGTCGTGCTTAGTAGGTTAAGAACAAAATCATACCCGTCTTATGATCGCTTTTTATAGAAACAGATATTTCTTCCCTTGCACAAAACTATCTTTTTTCTGTTGTTCTCAAAGAAATGAAATGGCTACCACAGACAAAATCATCAGCAGTAAGAGAAGGATGCTGGGAGTGACTGCAAGTGAGGTCGGGTTTATGCAAGTCTCCCCCAGCAACAGAAGGTGCGGCACACGTCCGTACCTCCCCCACCCCACACCAAACCCATCTCTCCAGCACACACACCTCAGCGCACACCATCTCACATATCCACTTCCCTGCACGCACACTAATTCCTTCACGCACCCATTGATCTCCCACTCCTTCAAGAGAGGTATTTCACTGGTGCCAGTTTGATGTTACTTTCTCAGCACGGGGTCAAATAGACTTCAGTCTTGTCAGTGAATGGCCTCCCAGTCAATCACTCTTCACTCGTTGCTATCCTCATACCCTCTCTGCATTCTACAACTTCCTCCAGTGTCTTCACTCTTCTTCCAGGCGAGCTTTTGATGATCTTAATCTATCTCATTCTACGACGTCTCGCTGGAAGTCTTCCTTATGGGTTCCATTTCAAATACTTCTCTCTTCTCTTATATATGTTTCTCTTAGACATCTAACCATATAATGAATAAAACAGGGGGAAGAACGTTTCCCTATCTGACTGGTTTATACTTTAAACCACACATTCTCAGTCTCCCTAATATTGACTACATTTACAATGATGGTATATAATTTTCATTACTCTTATGAACTATATATATATATATATATATATATATATATATATATATATATATATATATATATATATATATCCACGAAAAGCCTTCTGTGTCACGAGCTTACACGACTGACAGAATGTAACGAGTTAAAAATTCGAAATACAAGAGTGTGTGTGTCGTCAGGTTGTAACACTATCAAGTCTAACGAACAGAAAAAAAAAAAATAAAGCTCTCACGTAACATGGAGGGGTGGCAAGTGCTCACTACCTAACCTTGTCAAGAAACAATGAAGTATTGTTGGTCACGCCAGCCGAGCCATGTACGTACACATTCTTGGAATACCGCGGCTTATGTCAATTGATATACACATTCCTTTACACCATTCTGCTCACAGCTGCCGTGGACATTCTTCATTCTACGCTTGGTACAAAGAGCATGCATTTGTAATTCGTTATTTCCAGACACAAGTTCAACCCAAGAATGTTAAATATTTTTATTTTTTTTTACCTATTATGATCGATGTTTCTTCACAGCTCCAAGATTTGCAAAATTTGAATCACATGTGATATGTAACACGAAATATCTATTTTTTTTCGGCACACAATGTCGTATTGTTATCACATGTGTAATATATATATTTTTTCTTTAATCTCTCATTCATTAGGATGATCAGTGAAACGATACAAACCGCATCGAGTGAAAAAGATAAAGTAGAAATCAAGAAACGTAACGTACCATTATTAAATGAGTAAAAGAAAAAAATATTGAGCTTTTTCAGTCATGCATATCACCTGCATAATCTCTGATCTCCCTACAGGTCTACAGGTATCTTGCGAATTTTCAGAAATCGAAAACAGATAGGAGATCAATCCCCATATCCACGTTTCTGTTAAACATATGAACAAGAGTGAACAAAACACCTAATCTAGTCAACAGGTCGCTGAGTTGGTCTAACAGTGGTTCTTAGAGTGAAGTTATAGCTTATGTTTGAAGTGTACCCTCGCTTAAACGCACATTTACATACCCTTTACCTTGAGTGATAGATCAAAACCCTAGGTATGGGATCTTATCTATGGCAGTCTGTTCTCAGGATGCCATTATTGGCACAATTCGGGTGAATGTGCTCTGAGTGTATGAGCTCTTTTAAGTGTGTGTGTGTGTGTATGTGTGTGTGTGTGTGTGTGTGTGTGTGTGTTGTGTATAATGTGAATACATTCAACTTCATCATGCTGCCAATTCATTTCACCACTACAATTAAAAAAATATAAAAAAATTTGTTACCTCTTCTAAAAGAGGTAACTCAAAAAATAGACATTAAAATATATCATTCAAATAAAAGCGTAAAAACCAAAACCTTCATCTGGACTACAGAACCTCAGTTAAGAATTAAGACTCAAAAGCGGGCAGCGTCAGCGGCTACGAAACACGTGAAGACTTGGTCTGTGAGAGACATAAGTCCTTACTATTAAAAGAGAATATCATTACTTGTGTAACTGAGTCGCACGCCACAATTATAATACTAATAACCCTGCCCAGACAACTCACTTTGTAAAGACATGAATTTCACAGTGAATGAAATCCAGAAATTAAGTGTTTACTTTCGTCACCTCGCAAGAGCTGTAATCGGCCAGTCATCACCAAATTTATGTAACCTCCATTGGTATATTATCAATCCACAGCGTTACCACAATGACCAATGTACATTTTTTTCTTCTCTCTCTCTCTCTCTGAAAAGGCTGTGCAGTGAGCCAGCAATTCTGCAACTATCAAGTTTTATTTCTTTGGCCCAGGTAGCTAAGCTGTCTCTCCTTTCTGTCTCACCCACACGCAAGCTTCTGGCATTCAAGCCCACAAACATACGATCTCCCAATCTTGCACATAACGCTCGACAACACGTAACTCTCACACAACAACCCGTTCTTCGTAACTCTAGATTTTCATGCAGCGAGCTCATGCGCGCGTTAGCCCTGCCTTTTGGCAAAATCTCTTTGCGTGTAACCTCTCTCTCTCTCTCTCTGTAAGTGAAGGGTACTAGTACAAAGAAGCACAATGTAACGATACTAAGATACTTCTATCTGGGTTAGGTGAAGTTACTCATCAACCGGCATTTCGTATATACCTCTGTAAGTACGAGCAATCATATACCTCCAACAGTTCATCACAAACCTTCACATTACGCTCAAGAATTTCGGTAAAGTGTGGTTTTGAACCACGCTGCCAACAGCTAGTTCTTCGCTTTCCAGATTCTTCGCAGCACCAGGATCAGTGAGTGCCTTGGTATTATTATTATTATTATTATTATTATTATTATCATTATTATTATTGTTATCATTATTACTATTACTATCATTCTTATTCTCATTATTACTATTGTTATTACTATTATTATTTTAATTATTATCGTTATTATCATTATTATTATTATCATTATTATTTCTTTATTATTATTATTGTTATTATTATTATTAATATTATTATTATTATTATTATTATGCAATCCTAGGACCCTATTACGGGGTTCCTATAATTAGAAAGCTGCTTTCCAAGGGGTATAGGAAGGTCTGTAACGTCTGTTCCCTGAAGATTATACAACATTATCGAGAGTGACTTTATCGCTAGCCGTGTGACCGCTTGCCCCTCAATCTATATGTAACTTAATCCTTAGAACAACATGCTACTTATCCTTACAATGAAATAAAATAGAATGATACTCACTTCTTGGTGGTGTGTCTCTGGTATCTATTCCTCCATGGACATATTCAGTCTGAAATTAGTTGAATTTTAGTTGTCATATATATATATATATATATATATATATATATATATATATATACACTGTCACTGTATGGCCTATATTCACAAAATGAAAACAAATCTGTAGATCCTCGATGAAAAATATGGTGTAATTCCACTGCCCCACGAAACATGATATGATGTACTCTACACTCTATTCTTCATATACCAAATTATAACTTTAACACATATCAGCTGCATTTCTGATAAAAGCTTTAGAAAAATAGATATCAATTTCAGGGTGTATTCATACGACAAATTTTCTAGAATAAGGAAAATAAAGTGGTTAACTTTCTTTTAACCTTTCCAATCATCACCATCTCAGCTATCATTAACCTTAACAAGGGAAAGTCTTTAAGTACGCAACAGCCGTAAACTGGGTTGATCCGATGTTAAGCTTTCCCTATTACAAGGTTGAGCGGCGACACTTGGTTGTTGAGCAGTCTCGCTCCAGCTGTTGCTTCCCTCTCTCTCCTACTCTACAATGACCCAAAGGCTGCCAGCAATTTCCGCCTTAATAAGATGGCTTTGTTTGAGTCAAATGAGATTTCTTTACTTCAAAAGATAACCAACTGCAATCATACACCGATGAATCAAATCCACATTCTTCCACTTCGTTCAAATCCACTGAATCTTCGCTTAGTCGACGTGAACCTCGTCTAGTCACAACTTTTACAAACTTGTACTTGATTTCTCAACAGGGCAAACGCATCCTAGTCCAATTTCATGCCTCTGAAACCTGATATCTCTTCATTTCTCTTTCTGTACCTTCGTTCATATTCCCAACACCCTTTGATAGCTCTGTAATTCCAGCACTCAACACAAAAATCATACTTTGTGTTACCGTATCATCTAATTACTCTCGGAATACCCACATCAAACAAATAGCTAAGTCTACCCGTAAAGAAGTCTTAAATGTTTACCTGCCTAACATTCCTTTCTTCTTGAGCAGTTGCTCCGATGATACGAAAGACTTGATTCGTACTGCTCTAACATCTGGGGAGATTCTAACTTTACACATTTGACATTGTAGAGTCCAATGCAGTCCAATCTGCCATCTCTCCCAGTCTGACCTCAAAACTTGACCCACTTGCATGACACCATAGTTTTCTTTCCATTCTTCTTTACATATTACTCTGGTTTCAACTTCTGAGAACTGGCTGCTTGTGTGTCCCTGACATCAGCTAGACCACGTAATACTCGGCAAGCTACTGTCACATGATTACTGTGTGGCCGTTGGCAACACAAGATTGGGCTGTTGCGATGTTTGTTTCTTCCCCTCCACCTCTAAGCTTTGGAACTCTGTACCCTCTTGAGCCTTTCTTAACAATTGCGACGTAACCTAATTAAAAAGACAGATATTTCACTTCCTCAAAAGCCCTTTGATTATTTCTTTTATTTTAGTATTTGGCTCTTTTATATTCCACTTAAGGCCTGACCTCGTACATGAAGTATGTCTGAGACCGAAGCCTCCCTTCACCATAGAAAAAAACAGTATGTACATGACCAACTCAAATTAGCTTATTGCTTGTGGAAACATGGGATTCAGCCACCTGAGTAAGAACGGACGACCGGTGGGTATGATGGCCTGGCCCTTAAGTTTCAGGTAAAAATGTCTGGCCATCATACCTAAGGGTCGTGTTTAGGGGTCGTAACGGCCAGCTCAGGTGTCGTTTTGCTTAACACAAATGTGTTCCGTGTACCTTGCATTTCCCACCTAACCTGCTAGTTGTATTGTGCGTGTCCTTTACCGTCCTACTCAACCAGCAAGCATTCATTTCTCTTTTAACATTGTTACTTTCTCTGTTAAATCCTAAATGTTTTACTTAAGTTTACAGTTTTTCCTTAACAATATGATTAAATCATAAATCAAATAGCGTCTCTAGAAATGTAAGAACACAGTTTCTTGCAAGGCAGTGACGTGTTCTATTTGCATACAATATAACCCAAAGACTCGAACTCGCGTCACGTACAAACCAAGGTAGTCTTATTGCAACACCCTCTCGGCACCTGATGGGAGGCCAGCTTAGCTCCTAAGTACTTTGATATATAATATTATTAGACTAGTTATAGAATGACAACATCATACCTCAGCCAGAAAAATCTAATAACATTCCTTCCTTATTTTCCTAACATTCTCTTCCGCACCGCACTCTCAAGAACCCTCCTCCCCCACCCCCAGCCAACCCTCCCAAATTCCAGAGCTCCTCCTACCCGTCCCTGCTGCAGTCAACACTCCCGCGAACCCAACAACAAACCCCTCCCAAATTCTTCACCTCCCACAACCCTTCCGCCCCTCCACTCAATAATCAAGAAAGATATTCATAGCATTATCTCCGGCCACCTGGCCCGGACTGACTGACTCACTTGGACCATTATGGTAGTAAGTGAGGCTTTTACCTTTAAGCTGGCCTTGACCGCTGGATGTTTCATACTTAACCCATCATTATGTGCGATGACACACGATCCTTGTGCACGGGGGTACGACCCTTGGATATGATGGTATAACGTTTGATCTCACACTTAACCTTTTATATATATATATATGCATGAATTTAAGCGTTGTAAAGTTGTGTTCCTAGAGACGAAACCATTGTATTTTCTGATGGTTTACTTTTTCGCTTGAACTGCAGATATCAAACAGAACGTGATTATATAAAAAAAAAAATCTTTTCTGTTCTTTCCGCTGATTCTTGAGAGAGGAATGACCAACAGAGGCTTGAGTCCTCAATGCAGGGTTCGACTTTCATCCCAGGAAAGATGAAACGCTTCGAAGCGTAAGACGTTGCTGGTTTAACACATCCAATGAAGTTACAAGATTAATCTTAACATTGTGCCTGTGCAATACATAACCTGACATTAACCCCATGAGCAAGACGACACGATCGCTCCACATGACGGTACGATTCATGAGCACGTACCTCAGGTATGATGGTGTGTCCTTTGACCTGACCCACAAAACTGACAACCAAGAAGCCTTCCGGCCCAGGTGTCGGAAGAAAGACCAAATGCTCCCTTAATCATCTCCATTTATCAAAAACAAATCCAGTTTCATGCTGAAAAATTGTGTATAAATCATTCAAGTCCAGGTGCTCATTCAGTACATTTCTTTAGCTTTTGTTAGGTGACAGATAGAGTGAATAACTACTGTATGAATATGTTTTCCAAACTCCATCGCGTAAGACCTGGCCCAAGTCTATAAATGCTTACCAGAGACACCCTGCTGAACATTGCTACATTCCCTCCCAACCACAGTGATGGTACCTGAACAGGAGAGCAGACAACAGATGATACCAGTAAAGATAACCAGTTTCAGCAAACACTCGTACGAGAGTATGACAACATCCTACATGGACCCTCCTTACAGTACTACCTTCACACTCACTGGACGGGGGCATCACCGTGAAGTCACGCCTAGCGGCCATCAGTCTCAACGCAGGATGCGAGGGGAGGGAAGCGGGGTTCGAACCCCCCAAGTACACCCATTAATGACACGACACGCGTGTGTCATGGTCTGAAAATTCACCAGTAGCCTCAAGAATGTCAAGAGTGGCTGAGCACAATGTATAACACTAACACCTGGAGCAGAGCCTAAGTCGGGAGACCAAGAACATTCAATTCTTGTTTTAGGCTTAGCCATCCTTACTGGCAATGGTCTCCAACATTTTATAATATTCACCCAGTCCCGTCTCAGGTATCCATTAACTTAAATCATACCCAGACGAACCTTTATTACTAGAATTTTCTTGGTAATGATCCATGCTTTACAGATTAGGCTACTCTCGATTTTTGCCTTTACTTTTTTACAGCAAATTTATGACCGACCGAAGAGTTACCAGCCCCTGGCGCCTGCAGGTGATGCGAACAGTTTATGACAAATCTCTGACGGTGTCCATCGCGAGGGAAGCGCGCGGGTGTTCGTATAGGTCAGTGAGCGAGGGTGTCGTATGGGATGACGAAGCAACGGCACCAACCAGGTCACGGCGGGAGGCAGGCAGGCAGGCGAGGCGGACCCGAAGATTTTTAAAAGCAACAGGGAATGCTGAGAACCTCCCCCTGGGCTGGGGGCTGCTACCTCTCTAAGGGGAGGAGGGGATTAACAGGAGAAACTACGCTATTTCTATCGTCAATGTTAAGTGTTCCTAAAAAAAAAAGCATTGCTAACTCCTTAACAGATGTTTCTTGCACTTCAACTCCAGCTCAAGGGATGGTTAAAATTTTTGCAGTAAATTTTCGAATGTACAAGAGCTTCAAATGCTCAAAATGCGGTCACACACACACACACACACAATACACGACAATAAACCTATATATACATTCAGAAAACGAGGCCGTCAGTTGTCAACGACCACTCAGCAGTTGATAGTAATAATAAATAAATAAATAAACAAAATGAAAATTTTTTCCTAACAAATACGTAAAACATTTACTGACAACATGTATAAAACATTTGTTAGTCCAACATCCATTTCCTACGCCTGTCATGTTGTCTTTCTCTTTCCATTTCTGTTTATTTCTTCCTCTTCATCTGTCTTACTCTCTCTGTCTCCCTGACTCCCCCTCCCTGCCCGGAGCCCCAGCAAGAGTGGAGGGGCGGCCCCAGCAGCAGCAGCGGCGGTCCGCCTCTTGCACTTATACGGCTCACGCGCCGAGCTAACCTCTCACCCGCGCAACACGCCCTTGCCCGGCCGGCCGTCCCCTCCAAGACAACGGAGGAGGAGGAGGACCAAGACAAGTGTCCAGGGCGTTTCCCAGACGTACTGTGGCGTCCTCGGATACGTCAGAGATAAATGTCTAGGGAGTATCCTTGACGTAGAGTGTCTCGGGTTTGACATATATACCCTGGTACACATCCTGCGAGGCCACCAACACACTGACGCCTTCGCTTGTCATCACCACTGTCGTACCCGGGCCACGGCTGCCGCCCAGGTTTAGCCAATAAGGACGACATATCTCACAGGGGTACGGGAACCCGGGCGTGACCTCACGGCGAACAGTTCCCTGTACCATATGGTTCAGACTCATCGCAATGTCGTGAAAGGAGGTTACGTTACGAGGTTAAATTCAAGGCTACGTTAAGTAGTTTAATTTAGGCTCAAGTTAGTTGATTCTTTTGGGTGGGTTAGTTGTTTAAATTCACTTTAGGCCCACGTTACAGCAGGTGATTCTGTTACTTAAGGTAGGTTAGGTTTTGTTACCTTAAGAGTTCTTTTAAAATTATTTCAGATTTTGCTTTCCCTTCTGTGTCGTGGTAAATATTCCTGTCCTTCATATCATCAAGCATAGATTTCCTCTTTCTTCCTTGTTGTTTATTTTGCCCTCTCATGGCTTCTCTCTATCACGTCTTCCAACAGACGTCTTCCTTCCTAATATATATATCCTATCCAGTTCTCTTATCTTTGCGGTACTGAGTGAACTCCACTGTTCTGGTGAACTCCACAGTTCTCTCATACGTGAAACTTCCTCGTTACTTTGTTCTATTCATCTTCATTACTCTTCTCAAGATCCACATTTCAGAATGCTCCAAGTCTATATCTTTTTTTTTTTTTTTGATCTCAAGGTCCATATTTCAGCTTAATATAGCACTAAGCTCCGGATTAAGCTTACACATCCAACTGTTTCCTTTGAGCTTCGGGGGTCAAACGTACCTGTGTAGCCATTTCTCCCTGTCAGAGACGCAAGGCAATAAAAAAAGAAAATAACTCGAGAAATCGTGAAAAGCAGGTAACCTCCAACCATGATCTTCGGCAAAAAGGACTCAACTGCACCACAAAGAATGGCTCACGGCCTAAGGAGGTACTTGGCATTCTAATGGCGATTGTCAGAGATAACTATGAACAACGTACGTCAGAATTAGCTGGTGAGGTCCTCCGCCTCCACGACCACGGCCCCCGCCAGGAACCACGACAGAACCCCAGTCCTAAACGGTCATGATATGTATCTGGAACAGGTTGGTGCCCAGCCCTCGATCTAAAGGTGAATGAGATCAGCAGGAAAAGTTACGACCCCTTGAGCACGACGGTACGACCCTCGAACACGACGGTACTGCGCCACTTTTTGCTCGGGAGTACGGCGACGCTTGGCCGTGACGGTCGGTACGACCACCCTTGGGTAATGATGGCCTGGTCTTTGACCTGACCCTTAAAGAGCGAGAGTCAGAGACATAACCATCATACTTAAGGGTCGTGCTGTAGTGTTCAAGAGTCGTGCAGCCGTGCTCGAGAGTCGTACCGCCGTGCTCAAGTGTCGTACTGTCGTGCTCAAGAGTCGTCATGTCGTGTTCAAGAGTCGTACCGCCGTGCTCAAGCGTCTTACTTCCATCCCAAGCCGATTTAACAATTTCCTTTCAGGATCCACCTCCTTCTCCCTTTAACATTATTTCTAATCAGTGATTCCCCATAATTCCCCAACCGTTTTTCCTCTCCTTCCTACCTGCCCTTACGAATCCTAATCCTCCTAATCCTCCCCAATCCGCAATCCTTCTCTCCCAGATATCGGTCTTATTAACGCTTTCCACTGCGTTGTCCTCTGCCTTAATACTCATCATTTGTCCTCTCTTTCTCTTCTTATTTTCTCGTTTCTCTTCCTCTTTCGCCAGTTATCTCGGCCACACCTACCAGTAGGTGAAGGCGTACCCCGGGAGGAATGGGGTGGCCTCGCCCCACCCATACTAGGGGAAGGTGTACCAGTGGAGCACAGGTGAGTCAGGTGCCCCACCTGTTGGGGTCGATCGTATCAAGTGTTGGACCAGCCACACCTGTGCACCAACCCTTCTCTACCTCACTCCTAATGCTTGTCAGCTCTCTCTCTCTCTCTCTCTCTTTCTCTCTCTCTCTTTCCCTACACGTCGAAGCTCTGGAACTCTCTACCTTCTCATGTCTTTCCCAACAACTATGACCTGGCTCATTTC
>JAYMFT010184538.1:0-11988 GCA_038088735.1 Panulirus argus
ATATATCAAGAAATCTACACCAAGTTATTCACGTGTAGAGTGCTCTGGTCAAAACTAGAACATGCTCATGACAGGCGTGTCGGAGTGAAAGCGACAGATACTCTAACCAGAATTAAGGGGAATTGAGTTTCCTGGAAAGACCAGACGTATTTTTGCCTCTGTCCACCGCGGAAGAGAGAAGAGTGAGAGTGAGGGGGAGGGGGTGACCTGATCACAACTGTTTTAAAGTTCTTAAACCAAACTTTCGATGACGTGGAATGTGAACAGTGTGTAGAGAGAGAGAGAGAGAGGGATGGAACCGGAGTCCACGACATGAAATATGAGAAGCGTATGTAAGAGGATGAGGAGAAGAACATATTTCTTAAGAAGTTGTATGAGAGTGTTCAAGAGATGGGGAACCCTCCAGTGTAGAATTACCTTCCCGTACAGTTTAGAGAGGTGATTGATTACACACACACACACACACACACACACGGAGTAGAGTAATTAAGACAATAATCCGTTACCGAGCACCCGTAATTCAAGACATTGCGCCAAATCAGACTGACGGAAGTTAACGTAGACGCAGGTGTCACATGTACGGGGACTGATTGATAACAGGTGTCGTGTGTGTGTATATATAAGGGAACTCTCTTTAGGATACACAGGTGTCGTGTGCATGTAAGGGGATCACTGTAGGTGTCGTGTGTAATGGGAATTAGAGAAGAGAACTAAATATACCCCCCCCCTCCCCCCACCGCCCTTCTTCTTCCTCAGCGGCACTGCCACGGACGGCGGAACGGACCGTGTTCCGTTGTTCCCATCTGCTGGGGCCCCAGTACAAGAGTCCCAGCCGCCTCTCTCATGGTAGGTAGTCCACTGCTATGGGTCACCGCGTCTTTTATCTCTTTAATTAAGTAACGCCAGCGAGTCATTCGTTCACTGGGGTTAACTTAAAACGCCCTGCGTCAGGAAATACGTTTTAAGTTCAGTCACTACCGCGGGAAGAGCGAGAGAGAGAGAGAGCTTTGGTTTGTGAGGAAGATCGTTTCGTGAGGAGTAAACGTTTTGACGGGCGGAGACTTCTCGAAAGAAAACGTTTTTAAGAGAAAACGGTGTAGAAAGGAAAGGGGGGGGGGGGGGAAATGGATTGAGAGGGAAACGTTTGTAGGACGTATATAACTTTTTGAGGGAGGAAACGTTTTTGAAAGGTGGCGGCAGGGGGAGACACTTTTAGGCTAAGCCACAGATGTTCTGAGAAATGAAAACGTTTAGAGAAAGTGAAACGTTTCGAATGTAGTTATAAACACAGTAATAAGTATTCCTACCATTGTTTTTTGCGTGATAACCACATATCATGAAGAGCTGGTCTTAGTGTATACCTTTAATTCCTTAATTTGGAAGGTTTTGGTGCTAATTGAATTTTATAAGTGAACCTAAACGAGGCTGTGTAAACGAGTCATTTACTGAGTCAGATGTAGTAATTAAATTGATTTTTGTGTGTGTGTGTGTGACATCCATTTCTTACCACGCCCACTTACCTGTGACCACGCCCACCCATTTCAAACCAGCCACGCCCGCCCATTCCCCATAGCCACGCCCACCCACTCCCCTACCGGCCACGCCACCACAAGGTCGTCAGCAGGTCAAGATGACAGGCTGACGGGGACCGAGTGTCAGCCACCACGAGGTTATCAGCACGTCAGCATGACAGGAGGGTGTTTTCTGTGTCAGCCGCTGCCTTTTGAGTTGTCTACAATTATTATTAATATTATTATTAGTTATTATTATTATCATTAATTGGCTGATCAGATGCGTGAGACAACCTTATTATTTTCCATAATTTGCGATTTCCCCCCCCCCCCCCCCGAGTTCATTGATTTGTGCTTGGAATGATCCATAGATGTTACGGAAGGTCCAGGAGTGTTACGGTGGGTCCAGTAGTGTGACGGTGGCTCCAGTGGCAATACGGTGTGCACGAAACTGTTACGGTTAGTTGGGTAGTGTTACGGTGGGTTTTCGGTCGGTCCGTTGGTGTTACAGTGAGCATGGTGGTGTTATGGTGTGGTCCGGCGGTGTTTGGGTGGATCCAGTGGCGTTACGGGGAGCACGACGGCGTTGCGGTGGGTCCAGGCGATGTCACGAGGAGCACGACGGTGTTACGGTGGGTCTAGCGGTGTTATGGTGGGTTCCGGAGGTCGCTGGTGTTACGGTGGATCCCGGCGGTGTTACGGTGGGTCTGGTGGTGTTACGGGGAGCACGACGGTGTTACGGTGGGCCCCAGCGGTGTTACTGGGAGCACGACGGTGTCACGGTGGATTCCGGCGGTGTTACGGTGGGTCCGGGCCGGTGTTACGGTGGATCGGGTGGTGGTGGTGGTGTTACAGTGTTTCCAAAGGGTTTTCCAGCGGGGCTATCGACTGGTATCACTGCTGTTAAAGTTCCCGAGGGCCACTTGTCTGACCCTCCCATGTATGGTTTCCATTCATCGTTATTTCTCGTCTTTTGAGCGGCCTCGGGAATATCGAGGCGACGCCCGCTCCTACGGCCCGTCCCGTGGGCTTCGTTTGCGACTCGTTACACTAAACAGTTGGGTGTGTTTTAAGCGGTAAATGGAGTATTAAATTCGAGACTGATGCAATGTGTTGGACATGTCAACGGGAGGGAGGGAGGGTGGAGGAGGAGGAGGAGGAGGAGTTGGCAGCGGTGTAAGGGGGAGGAGGGAGGGAGGGAGGCCACCACTACGGGCGCGATGTGGCAACGCCGCACGTGGCGGCGGCTGGCCTTGCCCGGTGCGCACTTCGCTCACACGTCACCTGCATGTAGATCACCGCCGCCGCAGCCGCGTCTTGGCAGCGCATTAATTATGCGATTACCCCGTACACGGATTAACGGAGGGTGGGTGGGTGGGGTGGGGTGGGCTTTTTGATAGGGGTTTTTGGGGGTTGGGTGAGGAGGAGGAGGAGGGAGAGGTTGAGGTGCGGGCGGGGCAGGTGGTGGAGGTGGTGGTGTCGGGTCCCTGGGAGTGGCGGCCACTACCACCACCGCCACGGCCGCCTCATACAGCCTAACCTTCAACCCCACCAACATAAATTGGCGCGCAGAGTAGCAATTCACCCCCGCCGCCCACCCACAAACCCACCCCCGCCCGCTGGAGTACCTGAGGGTGGGCTGGGCGGGCCGCCCGCCCGCCCGCTCGCTCGCTCGCTCGCTAGCTAGCCAGCCAGCCTCGACGTCCCCCACCCGACCTCCCCCACCCGCCTCTTCACCTGGGCTGAAGCTCCGTAGGGCACCACACCGACCACCTACGCCACCCACACCAGCCACGACCCCCACGCCCCCTCGCCATCCCTCGCATCGCCCCTCCCTCTCCTTCCCATCCCGTAGTTAAATCACCCACTCCCTCAACTGACATGGGATCTACAGGTGTGTGTGTGTGTGTGTGTGTGCGCGTCTGCCCGCCTGCCTGAATGCCTGTCTGTGTACGTATTTGCGTGTCCGTGTGCGTATTTCTGTGACCGTGTGTTCGTATGGGTGTTGATAAGTCACCCTGACGTCACCTCGCGCCGTAAGACGTCACTAAGACGTCACACAATGCAGGTGTCACCACGCGCCGTCACCTGCCACTATGACGTCACCCCACGTAATCACGCGTCACCATGACGTCATCGCCCTCCGTCACGGGTCACCAGGACGTCACCGCCCTCCGTCACGGGGTCACCAGGACGTCACCGCCCTCCGTCAGGGGTCACCAGGACGTCACCGCCCTCCGTCACGGGTCACCAGGACGTCACCGAGCACCGTCACGGGTCACCATTAAGCTAACCTCAGATATACAAAGAAATAATGAGGAAGAGAAGCCATTGTGGCTTTTGTAATAAACAATAAAAGCCGACTCGCTGATGATGAATTATAAAGAAAAAATTGAGACTCGTCGGCAATAAATAAGGAATAAGACATCGACGCCATGACAGTAAATAATAATAATAATAATGATAATAAAATCGACGCGTTAATATATCAGGGGCAAGAAGGAGTTAACGCTTATGGTCTCCCGCTCTGCTAAAAGAACGAAAATTCATGGTTATTAGAGGAGAGAATCGCCCCAGGATTCTGTAGGGGTCGGGGGCAGGGGCTTTATTTCCACCATAAATCTACCAATAATTTAACCATGAACGGTATTTAGCCGATTTAAGTCACAGTAACCTTGCTGTGGGGTTTCCCCGGAAATTCGTGACTTGTGTTTCGAAACGTCTTTGTGAACTTCATATTGTTTGTGTGTTTTGGAGGAACCTTAATCCTCCACTGCTCAATTTGACCAACTTCTAGAATTTTAGAAGTTTACGCGAAACTTCTATGAAGTTTTTTTTTGTTTTGAAATTTAGATGCAGTACTTTGGACGATTAAATTTTTTTTACGATTTTTTTTAGATGAAATTTCAAGTTATCCCTTAATTTTACAAAAAATATTTTCCAAAATGAAATTGATTAAAGTTTAGATATTTTTATTATTGTAAGATCAGATGAAATTTATGATGATTTTGAAGGAACTTTACAGTGTTTTGGAAGTTTGGATGAAAAGTTTATAATGTTGGGATGAACATTTTGTTATATTTTAGACAAATACATTCGGCTTGCAGTTGTAAAATTCTTTACATTTACACGTGTGTGTGTGTGTGTGTGTGTGTGTGTGTGTGCGTGAGAGAGAGAGAGAGAGAGAGAGAGAGAGAGAGAGAGAGAGAGTGTGTGTGTTAGTGTGTGTGTGAGAGTGTGTGTGAGTGTCTTTGTGTGTGTTGTGTGTATGTGAGTCCTGTATGCGTGTGTGTGTATGTTTATATATATATATACCTTTGTAATATAGATGAAAAATGTTTACAGGATTCAGAATTAATTTTGTTCGGCATTATGAATATTAAAAGATATTTTCTTTGGCTTCAGCTTAACGTACGGATGTTGGGTATATTTTTAGATGTTATTATACACGAAGGAGCTGAAACATCAACAGTGCACTGGGCTCTCCATGCTGGATTGTCCTGTGATGGTGGAAGAGGAGTTAAGAGAGACATGAGAGATTTCAGTGCGGGTAGGGGACCAACGGCGAGGGGCGTCCGGATGATTTTGAAACGTGGCATTACAGCTGAAATTCTGTGTATGAAGTTGGAATTCTCGGAGCCAAGAGCCGGAGGTTGTCGGACTGGGGGGGATGGGGTCAGACAGGGTCAACCTTTCAGTGACCTTGGGGGTGTTGTGGAGTGGGAGCGGGGGTGGGAGGGGAGGGGAGTGGGGGGTCGTAGTGTTGTGTTGGGGTAGGGTTGGGTGAGGGTGGTGGGGAGGGTAGGTAGGTGTGGTGTGGTGTGGTTGGGGGTGGTGGTGGTGGACGTGAACAGCAACCACAGTGGTGGGTGTGGGTGGTCCGGGCCACTTGCCTTCTGGTGTAATTTGTTCTTTGTTCAAGCCTGTTCATTTGATGTTCAGTGTGTGGGTCGTGTTGAACAGCCTGCAGAGGGGGTGGGTGGGTGGGGGGGCGGGAGGGGGCCGTCGTCCCGCCATCATCTTGTATAGCTCACGATATGTCATTAAGTGGGTGATTTGCACACTGACCAAATTCTTGTGCCAACAGATGCTGCGAAGCGAAGATTTACACGCGATTTTTTTTTTTTAAAGCCTCCGGGGGTGGGTTTCAGAGGTCAAGGTCAGTTGGTGTCATGTTACAGAAGGCTTCTAGGTGTGTTTGTGTGTGTGTGTGTACATGTCTCATGAATACTTGATTGGATATGGACTAACCTTGGAACAGACACAACTTACACAGCCCGATCACGATTTGGGTCATACCAGTGTCCGTCACTCGCTTTTAAGGAAAACGTTAGTATATATATATATATATATATATATATATATATATATATATATATTTAAAAGTAGGGTGTAAGGCGTGCGCGGGATGGAGTGATATGGTATACAGGGAGCGACGTGCTATCATTGGACTGAACTAGGGTATTTGAAAGCATCCGCAGGGAACCACGGAAAGTCCATGTGTTGCCTGGTTGTGGATAGGGAGCTGTGGTTCCGGCGCATTACGCGTGACAGCTGGAGACTGGATTGTGGGCGAGTGAGGCCATTTCTTTGTCAGTTCCTGGCGCTTCCCCTGTCAACACGGGAAACGGCGAACAACCCCGGAGGGGGGGGGGAAGATGGGGGATATGGAAGGACGTATAGTGGTTCTGGAGGAGGGAGGGGGGGGGGAGGTTGTGGTACCTGTATTCCCCCTTTCAATATATGTGATGGGTAAGAATGTTGTGGGTGTATTTGTGTTGAGGAGGGGGGGGTTTCCTACTGTCGGGGGCGGGGGTGTAGGAGATACCCTCCCATACGTCTATGGATGGAGGGGTTAAGGCCACACGTAAGGGTTTGTGGGCATCCCTGATGTGGTGGGGGTGGGGAGGGGGTTGGTAGTTTGGGGGTGGGGAGGGGGTTGGTAGTTGTAGAGGGTTGTGGGGGTGGGGGGGGAGGGGTTCCTTGGTTCAGGGTGGAGGAGGAGGGTTGTGAGTGAGGGGTGGGGGTCACTTCTGAAATATCCTGCCCTCCCTCCTGTCTTTATTTGTCTCCCGGGCCCCTACTCTCACACACTCCCAGCCCCAGAGAGAGAGAGAGAAATGGAGTTGACTTGGTCTTGGCGAGAGTTTGTGTGTGTGTGTCTGTGTGGTACATATGACTATGATTAGTCATGTATCTCATATGTTTAAATATTCATGTGTGTGTGTGTGTGTGTGTGTGTGTGTGGGCTGATGTCAGTGTTTTATGGCAGGTTTGTTGTGGGTAACTCTATGTCTGTGTAGGTCTTCACCTTTCATACTTGCCTGTATATATATATTTTTTTGTTCGACTGTAGCCGACTCGACCCGACGCGCGGGGGCAGCACCGTAGCACAGTTGAGGTCACGCGGGCTGCAGGAGGTGTGAGATATGTCCGTAGAGCCGCAGGGTGATGACCTGGGGCGTCCAGGTCACGTTGGGTAATCTCGGGTGATGACCTATGGTGTCCAGGTCACGTTGGGTAACCTCTGGTGATGATCTGGGGCGTCCAGGTCACGTTCGGTAACCTCGGGTGATGACCTAGGGTGTCCAGGTCACGTTGGGGAACCCTCGGGTCAGAACCTGGGGCATCCAGGTCACGTTGGGTAACCTCGGGTCAGGAGGTGCACAATTTTTAGGTATTTTCCTTCCGGCTGTTGTGCCGCATTGAGTGTTGGGTGGGGAGGTGTCCTCTGCCTCGGTGTCCTGTTCTCCATCAATATAGATTTGGAAAATAGGTTCCCGTTTTTCTGCAGATGATATCGTCGTAGGCCGTCAACTCCGTTATCAGTCCTACAGCAGATAACCTCGTCGTAGGCCATCGAGTCTCGTGTTATCTGTCCTTCAGCAGATGATCTCGTCATGAGCCAATAGGTCGTCTTTTATCTGGCCATGTCGTGTTCTTCTTGTTGTCTGTCCTTTCCATGTGTAGCTCCGAGGATTG
The DNA here is from genome assembly GCA_038088735.1 of Panulirus argus. Taxonomy (NCBI): domain Eukaryota; kingdom Metazoa; phylum Arthropoda; class Malacostraca; order Decapoda; family Palinuridae; genus Panulirus; species Panulirus argus. The sequence goes on from JAYMFT010184538.1 coordinate 7,494, forward strand.
GGTAGTGTACCGAGGGAGTGGAGGGTGAGAAGCCTGGCCAGGGATGGCTGTATCTGATTTACTTAAACTTTTGATTGAGCACAGGAAAATGACCGTGGCTTCTGCAGGGAAGACATTATCCCTGGATTATTCGATATCCGAATCAAAGAGCTGGAAAAAGGAAAATCGTTTATCACATTACTCAAAAGCAGTTTTATTCCCTGGACTAATGAGAGTATGATCGTGGTCACATCGCAGTCTTCGGTGTCCAAAATTGCCTGGTGGAGAGATGAACAAGGCGCCTGCCCTGGTCTCCGGGTCCCTCTCTATCCCCCTTACCTGTCGGGAAGTTCTTTGTTGTCTCCTTCGGGCCATCCTGCTCCGCACGTGCTCGTGTCTCCAGCTCCTCGTGCATCTGGGGTCCCTCTGTGGGTCTCCAGGTCCTCGTGCCTCTTGGGTTCCTCCCTCCGTGGTCTCCAGGTCCTCCTGTCTTTGTGGTCCGTCTGTTAGTCTAGAGGTCCTCCTGCCTCTGGGGTCCTGAGGTCTAGTCCTCCTGCCTCTGGAATTCCTCTGTTGTCCCCAGATGCTCGCGCTGTTGAAGCCTCTCAGTTCGGTGCCTGTTGTTCAGTTCAATTTCAGCTTCAGTAATCCTATTCTCAAGAGGAGAGGGACCACTCCCACAGTACAGGGAGGTACCTGTGTCATCATACCCACAGTTTCAACTGGCTTCGCACATGCAGGCCTCACATAACATGTTTACATTATTTTCAGTCAAGCAATCGCAGTAATTCTTTCTGCTAATATAATTTTATTACTTATTATAGATTATTTTGCTTTAAACAGATTTTTTCTTTTAATGTAATGTGCAACTGTACCCTTTTCTTCCGAAGCGTAAATTTTCATCATCCTTCCCACGGCTTATTTTATGTTCCCATCGTAATTATATATTGCACTGTACAGGGAAGGAGTTTTACACTCGTTGGGTCCCATTCCTAGAACATTCTTTGCTGTCATATGAATTTTAAACTTCTGCATCTCGTCTGCATTTACTTCATACACACCCTGTTCATTCCATTCTTCCACCGTTCGGATACTATGAAATTACTTCTTTATATGATTACTCAAAACTTTTTCCTTAATTTTCTGTTTTGGGCTTCGGCTGTTGCATCCCTGCATCGTTCAAAGAAAGTGTTTCACGGCCTACATCAAGCCGACTTGAAAATTTAAAGGCTATTATCAGATCACCCCTCACTCTTGTCTCTTGTTGTTGACAAATGTAAGCTCCAGCATTTCCCTGTAACTCGGTTAGTTCTGAAACTTTTTTTTTTTTGTTTCCTCTGTACCTTTCTTGTTAGTTCTTTGCGCTTCAAGTGTTTGCGACCAAGCTTCAGAAGGGTATTTTAGTTTTGGCTTAAATTTGTATGTGGATGGCTTGCTAAATATTTCCTTATTTGTATACTTGAATGCAGTCCTAACTTATGCCGGCAGACAGTTTGTTGACCTTTACCATTCTCCTTATAAGCGACTCAGGCGACAGGTTAGGGACGATGTCAACTCCAGAGGTCCTCAGGCACACAGAGAAGTTCCTGCAGCTTGTTTCTTGCAAGATAATATTTCTTATTGAGGTCTTCTCTCACAGGGACCCATCCTTATTACTTTACATTAACTCGTACTGAATTTAATCAACCATGTATCATACCAACTTTCAGTGGTTGTTTAGGATCCCTTGTAAGTTGATGCAAACCCTCCTTGCTTCTTTTGATTTTCCTCATGACCTTGGCATCATCCGCAAACATGTTAAGGTAGGAGTCCAATCCTTCCGGCAGTTCATGGCTGCATAGATCAAGGAGAGCTATGGTCCTAGGACATAACCCTGAGGCACTCCACAGGTAACCTAAACCCGTTTCGAGGAGGCTCCCCGTGACATGCGTCCGAAGAGACATTCTGTTGCCATTGTCGTATATTATCATACTTCATTTCTGTGTTAGATAGATGAGGTGTTTGTCTTGTTTTTGTAGTGCATGTGTTTGAATCTGACGCGTTCCAGGAATACCTTGGAACACGGCCAAGGACGCCTAAGAACCCCCAGGAATACTCAGTCCCCGGGAATGTGGAACGGTTTTGGAACCCTCTAGAACACTGTCTGGGAACCTGTGTTATTTCCAGGGACCACGAATGCTCTGGAAGTCCCCTGGAACGTAAAGACTCGGGGGGGGGACCTGGAACGCTTTCAGATTCCTTGGAGTATGGCCCCCAAGACCCTGGAACGTCCTGAGAATACACTAAAACACTGTCCAAGAACTTGCGAGGCTCTGGAAACTTCTGGAACGCTCTTGGAGCCCTCAAGAGCATATAGTCCGTGAATCTGGAACGCTCTTGGAGCCCTCAGGAGCATAGTCCGTGAATCTGGGACGCACCGAGAGCCTCCATAAACCTCTGCAGGGACGTGGAACACATCAGGTATCTGGAATGCTCTGGAAGTTCCCTGAAACACTTGAGAGCCTCCCGAAACATTTTTGTAGCGCCCTGGAATGTTCATTAGGATCCCTTAGAGTACTGCTCATGACCTGGAACACTCCAGGGACCTGCAACAGTATGGGAGTCTCCTTGAACACTCCAGGGACCTAGAATGCTCTGGGGAATTCCCTGGAACGCTGCCCGGATGAAGTCTAAGTAAATCATTCACCTGCTCGTTCTTTATTCACGGACTTAACGTCTGAAGTGTAATATTATTCATGGTCCTCGTAACAGTCACTTGAACGAGCCGTAAGCGGTGCGTTGAATCCAAAAACGGTGTTTTGAATACAAATACAACAGAAAAACGGTGCTTTGAATACAGAACTGTGTGTGTGTGTGTGTGTGTGTGTGTGTGGCGATGCGCTTGCGACCCTAAACATTTTTGGTAGGAACCGAAAAGCGTCAGAAATCCCAAATAATGAAACCTCGAACGGTGAACTGGTGCAAATGGAGGGGAAACAAAATGTTGCTTTAGGTTTGTGCGAGTGATGTTTAAGTAACGACACTCCCAGACGCAAAGAACGTGTTTGCTGGATGAAAACATCGCTCACTGGGAGTTAGAAAGTGTTTAGAATTCTAGATTCAGTGTATTGACTCTGGAAAATGACGCTACACTTCCCAGTGACACAACAGAAACTTTGAATGGGGAACTTCTTTTTTTTCTGGAACCCAGTCACTACTGATGGTGAATGTTAGGGTGATGCCGACTGTATAGTGACCGTTGCTAAGAAATCCAAAATTATTATAACGATCCAGAGGCGGAGAACGGAATGCGAAAATCTGCATTCATTTGGAAAACGGTTATTTGTATTAGAAAGGTGTTGTCCCCCAAGAGCTGCAACTCTCAGAAACGGTGGCTGGAATGACACGCTGGTCTCGGGAGTCGAGACCAGTGGCGGGAATTCGCAGGTGAAGACAGCAAGATGGAATATGAGTACGGTTGCTAGGATCGAGAGGTGTGTGTGTGTGTGTGGTATTCAAGACACAGCCTGGCTGGAGTCCATGTGTTTAGAATTCATAAATGATATAGGACGACGAATAATGGGATTTAGTAGTAGCGTCGGTGATGGTGTCAGTGACTTGATTGTGTGCTTTCCTTAACGGTGGCCGACGCGGCACGGGCACGGGATGCCCCATCCAAAGGCCGTCTTGGGTGAAAATGCAAGAGAAAAGGAACTGAGGTTGATCAAGATCTGGAATTCAAGAAGGACTCGTAGATTCTTTCAGAATAATCCCTGGTTCACGAGGATTTTTGCCAGTAAACAAACTACTGCCTGGAATTCGAGGAAGTTGCACATATTTTGTCAAATGATGCGAATGATATAAAGCCATGTGTTTATGATGGTTTAAGTGCCTTGAATTCCAGAATGGCGCATGGATTTTTGACTTCACGGCTTTAAAGAGTGGTGTATGGAATTCATGGAATCCATGGAACACATTCTGCCTGGAATTCCAGGAGAAGAACAACAACCCCCCCCCACCACCACCCCCACCCCCTTCCCCTAAAGTCGTAAAACTAAAACTGGAAGCCCAAAGATTACGTAAGGCGATACGTGCAGTTCAGGTTAGGTTAACACTGCGGTGGCCATTGGCGAAGAGCGTTTACATTCTGCCAGCCAGCGACGCTGGATGAGCAACACGGCTATAATTTCTTGGGTCCGTCCCCCCCCCCTCCCCCCCACCCAACGTCTGTGACGGCGTCACATCCCTCATCCCCGTAGCACCGTCGTCGCCCTGGAAATGCTGTTGTTGGGTCGTCCAGTACCATTGGTCTCCCAAGAATCCGGTGGTATATTCATGGCTCCTGGCTCTCCACCACCCCCTCCCCTCTCCCCCACTCCACCCCCTCCCCGACGTCCCCTCCCCCCCACAAGTTGGTCGGTTATCTCCAGATGTCACCTTTAACACTGCCTTCTGCTGCACGTCCCTCCCCCCCCCCCCCCCCCCCCCCCCCCCCCCCCCCCCCCCCCCCCCCCCCCCCCCCCCCCCCCCCCCCCCC
>JAYMFT010184549.1:0-11987 GCA_038088735.1 Panulirus argus
TATATATATATATATATATATATATATATATATATATATATATATATATATATATACAGTAGAGGACTACTGTAGGGGTAAACGACATCAAGAATACAGGTGTGTGCAGGGAGAGAGGCAGGTGTACAGAGAACGAAAACGACGCATCATTATCCTTTTGTAATTGCCTATTTTTACTTTACGGGGAGGGAGTTCTACTCTTGTGGGGCCCCATCTGAACTTTCTCTCCTGTCACACAAAATCTTTAAACTTCTGCATGTTGTCCACATCCAGACCGATAATTCAGTTGCTTCTCTCCATCTTTCCTAACTAGCTTCTTCCTTAATTGCTTGTTACATCCTCTAGTTGTTCTACATCACTATCTTTTGAAGAACTGTTCACTGTTCATGTCATATAACTCGCTTATGGACATGACAGTTGTGATCGACTTACCCCTTGCTCTTCTATCTTTCGAGATGGGTAAATAAGTTTATGGCCTCTGACTTCAGTTCACCTGTTTTAATTCAGGCACCATCTTTCCTGCCCTCCGCTAAACTTTCTCTATTAGTTCTCTGTGCTTCTTTAAGAGCGATGACTAAACCTGATAATAACTTTCTGTTTTTGGCCTAATATAAGCCAAAGACTGCTTGCTGAACACTTCCTTATCCACGTACTTAAAAGCAGCTCAGGAATTTCATTTTCAGGTCTCTTTAATTGGGACTCTGGCGACAGGTTAGGCACAGCGTCGACTCCCAACTTCTCACACACAAATTTCCAGCAGCCTATTTCCTGCTGGAGCAAATAGACGATGTTTATATCAAAGCCTTCCCACGCTGTGTTCCACCCTCACTGTTCTGTATTTACTAAGAATGAATTTCGTCATTCGTGTACCAGGCCGACTTTGAAATTTGCCTAGGTCCCCTTGCAAGCTGATGCCATCCTCCTCTCTCTTCGAATCTCATTCATGACCTTGGCATCATCCATATATATATCTGGCAACTTCTTTCCATTGATTACCAGGAGCAGTTGTCCCAGCACCAAGCCATTCGGTACGCCGCTGGTGATTCCAAGCGATTTCCTTTGTTTCCTTCCACCAAGATAATTTTCTGTCCACCGAAGGATAGGTTCGAATAGGTGTTAACAACCTCTCCACAAAGGACTGTTAGCCATTCCCTTTAGGATCCAAATCAATTACACTGAGTGGGTAATTTAACGACTTAATACGTGTATAATTACTTATTTGTAATTACTATTTGTATGTATTGTGAGGGAGCTTTAATCACCTGTCGGACTCAAACCTTTTCACTTCACATTTCCACCACATTAAAATTCATATTTCTATATCCACATTCACTTCCTTCATGCTTAGCTTGTTTCCCCATTTCCACTTCTCCATGTCCCGCGATGTTTCCTCCACTTTCAATGCTTCTCTTCCCCAGCGTTCTCCTTTCCTGTCGACCAAATTCGTCGTCATATTACATGTCGTGAAACTGTTTACATCGGCGCCATTTCATCGTCTTCACCTTCCAGATTTAGTAGTTCTTATATCTACCTTATAAATAATTTACTGTGGGCAGAACAAGGACTTCCCTTCCCTACGTTCTGCACCTGTGTACTCACATAAACAACATACACAGACAGTGCATCATATGTGTGTGTGTGTGTGTGTGTGTGTGTGCTTGATGGCTATTTGTGTGTTTTGAGGCAAGTGTTTTACACTTGTGTTACCCCATCACTTGATTATATGTACCATGTCTTTACGGCTGTTTGTATACACACACACACCAGCCTAAGCCAAGAATCCATGTATTGCCCGACTCCGGGAGATTCTGAATAACTGGGACTGGCAGGATTCGAACCCGGACAGACCCGACTCATGGGTCATTCAAATGCTAACCACTACACCAAGGAGGCCCCTTTGTACGAAGGAGAATGCAATACACCAAAGGAGTTCCCTAAAAAGGATATTAAAAAAAACGGTCCGAAAATTCACACTAAAGGCGATTATAACAACAACCGCAAGCGTTGGCAGCCGTAATGAACAAATACCACAAGTTCTTGTATTTCTAAATGCACTGTGCCGCTCACCGTCGACCATTTCCCCAGGAAGCTGGGACGTCCCGGAGGACATGCCCTGCCCACCTCACATGACCACTTGGGGGTGTCCAAGTGGTCATGTGAGATGGGCGTTTTTTTTTTTCTCTAGTCCCCTCCCCCCCGGCCCACCACTCACTGTCAACATACGAAGAAAAGGCAAGACTGCATGACATTCACTTTCTTTACACGTGACCGTTAATAAAAAATTGCATGACTTCCACCGTCTTTAGTTGCGACTAATAACAATTCTCAAGAGCGTCTGTGAGGGTGTAAAATTAGAGTAACATAATAAATGATGAATTAGCTGTTATTGATGCCTGGTCATGAAGGTCTATCTCTATATATAGATCCCAGAGACAATGATCTCTACCCGTGCATCTGACGAATATATACTGACCCTGGCGTAAGGCAATGAAATGTCTCCGCAGGTGGTTTATGTTGGACCGAAAATATTTTTAGTGAATAAAACACTCGTATTCGAATGCCCAGTCGACTAAGGCCAGACCTTCCCCCCCCCCCCCCAAGCAATTACATTACCAATTACCAATTTCTGAAACGAATGTACCAACTAAGACAAAACCCGAGTGAGTATTTTGTTGCCAGTTGTATACTGGATGGTTCATCCTTGCACATCCGCGAATAAAATGAAAGATGAATATGTTGTTAATTTTAATCAATGTTAGAAAATGTATGATATAATGCGTCATGGCAACCACAAGGCTCTGGGGCGGATGGCCGTAACCCCCACCGGCCGGACCCAACGACCTCCTCGCTCGCCAGATTCAAATTATGTGATGAAATCCAATTTCGTCGTTTAATCGCTTTTCAGTACGACGCTACGCTCTTTCATTAAGACGGTACGGCCCTTGAGTAAGACGGTACGGCTCTTGAGCAAGACGGTGCGATCTTTGACTACAAGGCACTACCCTTGAGCACGGCGGTACGACCTTTAAACGAGAGTACGACTCCTGAGCACGGCGGTACGATCCTCCCAAAGACCAAGACGGTTCCATCGTTGAGCACGACGGTACGGCGTACCGTTAAACGTCCGGGTTGTTGGAATAACTGACGCGTGAGTTGAAGGGAGAGGGAGTGGAGCCAGCGTCTGAGGCCTGTGTTGACTGCCTCTTGCCAAGTGGCTTGGCGCCAAATTGATGTTACCAAGTTGCATGACCAGGAGAGGTCTCCTCCCTACCCAGGTCGTGCAACCCTGATGTATGTACGCTTGCCAGGTTGGTGTAACTTCTTACGCAATGATTGTGCTCACTGGCACAAATGACACCAAAACCGTTTATAATCTATATTTATCAGAATATGGACCCGTATGTGTGTGTGTGTGTGTGTTTTTTTTTTGTGTGTGTGATTACCTGTCTGTACTGAACGGGAAGGGACCTCTACACTGGTGTGGTGGGGCCCCATCTCTTGTACGGTACCGGGAGGGAGTTCTACACTCGTGGGACCCCATCTCTTGAACCTTCTCTACTGTCATACAACATTTTATACTTTTGTAAGCTGCTGTCAGCATTCAGGTTTTCAAAAGTTAGTTTATTCCGGTAATCCACTTAAACCTTTTTAATAATTTTTAAAATCTTTTCACACTAGTTTCTTGCTCACTATCATGTTATGACCTCTAGATGTTCTGTCTTTGCATCTTGCGAAGAACACTTCCCTGCTGACGACACTAAACTGGTATAAAAAAAATAAAAAAACTTGTAAGTTGTGATCAAGTCACCCCAACTCTTCTCTCGTCTTTAGTGGACATATGTAGGGCCATCCTTACCAATGAATAGAATACCCTTAATGTATGGCTCACGGGTATTGCATACCCAGTGTTTGTGATGGACAGGCAGGCCCTAACCCCAGGTGGCGACCCTCACCCCTGGCATACAGCGTTCTTGCCAATGTTGACGTAATGAAACCCGAGGCATCGCCGGTGGGGGAGGAGGGTCAGTGTGGTGACCCGCCGCTGCGGGAAGGAGGCGGGCAGTGTGGCCCACCACCCTGGTCACTGCTGTGGAAGGGAAGCTGGACAGTGTGTCTTGCTCTTGGAGGGAGATTTTGGAAGTGTACTCCACCACCTAATCCATCGCTGTGGGAAGGTTAGGTCAAAGGTCAAGCCACCATACCAAAGGGTCGTACCGCCGTGCTCAAGGATCGTAGGGTTAACAATCTGGCGTGTGATCGGTGTGAGAGCAAAATTTCGTGTAAAAAAATCAGTGATGCTGTGCGAAATATCTGATCAAGCAAAATAAATGACCCCCGAAAGAAAATCCATTTGTATGGTTAATAAGGACATAAACTGTTAATAGTCTTGCTTGTGAAGATGTTTACATCATCATTAATGACTGTTATATCAATATCATTTGAAGGTGGTGTAATGGTCAGCGTTTCTAACCGTGACACATTCACGGGCCGCCCAGGGTCGAGCGCATAGTTTCCATTCCTGGTTACGGCAGTCGGTCCTCATTTAATCTAGCTGCTCATCCACCCTTAGGGGTAGGTCGATAAAATGGGTACCTGGCTCAGGCTAGCGTGAATGGGATGGCCTTGATTAGGGCCTCATGGAAATTAGTTTATAATACAGATATATATAACTTTCAAGGACCAGCCACATTAACGTTATTTCTGAAAAAAAACTGTCACCTCAAATCAATTGCACATGGATGAAATATAATCTCATTCTATATTCTTTTCGAAACAATATGATTAGACAACATGAGGACAAGAAGACAGACGGGGAATCAGACAACAACAAATATAACACAAGAGAAACTGGTTGCTAGTGTTCGGTTCTTTCCACCTCCACTCTGGGGTCTTTGCCAGCGTCAATGTGGCTTAAAGGCACCAGCAGGGCCTACCTTATGAGCAGAATGATCCAACTCTTGCAAAATTCTACAATAAAATTTTGAACAAAATTCTAAAAACGCGGCTGAACACATTAAACGGCCACTTGCATTGCCAATAAGGTGCGCTCCCCCTATGAGCAGCTCGTGCGCATGCGCTCTTGTTTCAGAGTCACTTACATCGCAGTTCGGAAACTTCGCTTGACACCGGTTCGTGAGAGAAGGCCAGCAGCCCTGTAAGTCATAAATGGTTAAGTCAGAAACTACAGTATCGCTGCAAACTCGTTCTCTTGTTCACATTTTTCTGATTACTTTTTTTCTTTCTCTGAAATCGAAAGCAGCCATGGACGAATATAGGCCAGACCTTGGACGAAACGTTGAAAAATGAGAAAAATTTAAGAAATCAAGAAAAAAAGATATTCAAAATCTGTAGATGTAAAACCTGCCATAAAAAAAAAGAAAAAACTTGCTTGGGTCAGTATTATCATAATAGTGTACAACCCGCACCACGCCCAAACTAGTCCACGACCAGCACATCTACTCTAAATTAACAACCTAGGCCTATGCAACATATTAATTCCTACTGTGATAAAGCAATGCAAGGCATCCACAGGAGTAGAAAACCCACGGTATCCATATAAACGTAAGACCATCGTATCCACAGCCAGGCACCAAAACCATATCCACAGCCGCGCACTAAGACGAAACACATCTCTGGATAAACCTATCCACTCATCACCGACACAACAGTATCCACACTCAGCAAGCACCCCACGGGAAGGCTCGGCTTCCACATCCACTATAGATCCACACAGCCACACCGTCTGGAGGCGATGCCCAGCGTGGCTCGTGCGGGTAAATATCCTTCCCGTCATCGTATCAACACAATAATACCCACCAGGGCCGCTGCTGCACCGGCCTACCTCGATACTTTCGCAATGCACGAGAACCCGGCTTCGACTCCCGCTTAAATACACTGGCGTAAAGTGCGTCGCCTGTCAGCAAGGCGGAGGAACCAATGGCACGGCGGAGGCCTTCGAGCGCACCGACCAATGACAACACGGGACGCATTGGAGAACTGTTTGCCCGGCGTCTGCCTGCAGGAAACCTTGGACTCGTTGTCGGCGGACTTCTGAGGAACTAAACCGGACTGCCATCGTATTGACTGTGGCCTGATTGGCCCGGAGGCCCTCTGCTTGGCCCAACAAAGCCAATCCTTGAAATGAGTTAACACGGACTTGGTCAAGGTCGAGCGGGCGGAAGAATCGAGAGCCGGGCGAAGGCTTAACGTAAATCATTCACAGAAGAAAAATTGCTGAATAACTCTCGAATGTTTGTTACACAAATAAATCCGACAACCCCATATTGTAGTCTGTGGGGTAAGTTCACACTCGCCCCCCAGGCCCTAGAGCGTTCCATACCACGGATATTCCAAGCTCTTGATATCCAGCACCCAGGTACTCAAGGCTCTTGGCCCCTAAGGGTGGCAGTGTTCAGGGATGCGGAAGCCCTTGCTCCCACGCTTCAGGCTCTTGCCGTTCCAGGCCCAAATTGGTTAAGACCTCGGGTGTTCCTGGATGCTGATATCCCAAGGTCTACGCCTCCAGGCTGTAGGTGCTCCAGGCCTAAAGCACCTAATACTCTGGGTTTCCAGACCTCAAAGACTTCAAAGCCAAGTGTGTTCCAAGTTCCGTATTTCCTAATCTCGAAATGTTCCGGGATATAGGTATCTCAGGCTCCACAAGTAAACTCCAACGGCGTTCCAGACACCAGGTGTGTTGAGGATCGTGAAGTCCCATGTCCCGAGTGTTCCAGTATTCTAGACCCCATATATTCAAAGTCCCGGGTGTTCCAGATCCCAGATGTTCTATGTCCTGAGAGCTCTAGACCCCAGGTATCCGAAGTTCCAGGTGTTCTAGTCCCCAAATATCTGAAGTCCCAGGTATTCCAGACCCCAGCCGAAGTCCTGCGTGTTCCAGATCCCAGATATCGGAATTCCTGGGAGTTCTAGACCCCAGGTAATCAAAGTCAAGGGTGTTTCAGGCACCAAATATCGAAAGTCCTGGGTATTCAAGACTCCAGGTATCCAAAGTCCAGGGTGTTCCAAACTTCAGGTCCGGGATGTTCTAGCCCTAAATATCTTAGGCCCTGGGAGTCTGCAGCCCAAGGTATTCCACGTTCTAGATATCTCAGGTCATCTTGTGCCTTGGGTATTCCAGACCACAGGTATCCCATGCCTTGAATGTTCCAGGCCACAAGTGGCCCATACCTTGGGTGTTCCGGGCAAGACGTACTACATCCTTAGGCGTTCAAGCAAGACGTATCCTAAGCCTTGCATGTTTAAGGCCACAAGTATCTCATGTCTTGGGTATTCCAGGCCATAAGTAACCCATACCTCGGATGTTCCGGGCCACAAGTATGCCATGTCTTGGGCGCTCCAGGCCACAAGTATACCATGCTTTGAGTGTTCTAAGCAAGATGTATCACTTGCCTTGAGTGTTCCAGGCCACAAATACCCTAAACCTTGGGCGGTCCAAGCAAGACGCATCCTAAGCCTTGGGTATTCCAGGCAACAAGTAACCTATGCCTTTAGTGTTCCATGTAACAAGTCTCCCATGCTTGAGTGTTCCAGAAAACACGCTTTCCAGATCCAACCAAAGACTTTCAATCTTCAGATAATCCATGTCACAGGCTTCAGGTATCGAGACCCTGGGTGTTCCAATCCCAAGATATTCTAGCTTCGAAGTGACCAATGACCCTGGTGTTCTAGGGCCGATGCCTCCCGTGCCACGCATGTCCCAAGCATCACATACCCCAGGTCCTGGGTGCCCCAGGCCCCCAACGTCCAAGGGCCCAGATTCTAGCATCCCAAGGCCCCAGGTGCCTCCTGGCATTTCAGGCCGTTGGTGTCTCAGATCCCTCAAGACTTGGATGTCCCAACACATAGGCATCCTAATCTGCGTGTGTCCCACTGCCTGGATGTCCTTGACCTGGTGCCCCAGGTTCCCGATGCCCCACTTCTCAGGTGTCCTAGAATTCACATATTCCGGGCTCAGGCGTCCATGGATCCGACCATCCAAGGCCCTAGGCATCCCAGATCTCAGATTCCTTAGACCCGGGTCGTTCTAGGCTTCGGTTACCTAAAGCTAGTTGCCTTGGGCCCTGTGTGTCCGAGAATTGTAGTGCCAGGGGCTTGAGTCCCAAATGCAAGATGTCCCAGACTCGGGTTCTTAGCCTGTCGATGTCCCAGGCTCATATATCTTAGCCTTCAGATGCTATGGGGCCACCCCTGCCTTTTGCCAACAGCTACGGGGTCATCCCTGCTCTCTTTCTTCCACCCCTTATTTTTAGAACTGATAATAGAGGAGGAGGGTTTCCAGCTCCCTGCTCTTGCCCTCTTAAATCGGCTCCTACGACACGCAGGAGACACGTGGCTAGTCGTCTTTCTCTCCTATCCCCAGGAAGAGACACTCTATATACCTTATCATAAGATAAGGTTCAAGATATTCATATACTGCAGTTTTTAAAGTATCAAGTGCAATCTTTAACGGTTGAATCCCCTGTGGGGTATGTCAATCCTCGTCTGGATCAGTGTTCACACGCAGACGGTGGTGATGGTACGGAGGACCGTGGGGTGGAGAGGGTCAGAGAGAAAGGTCAAGCGGGTCTTCTCTGGGAGACTGAAGGAAATCTAAGAAATTTACACAGAAATTCGAGACTGTTGAAGAAAATGGAGGACGGAGGACGGGAGGTAAGTCTGGGACTGAGGAAAGAGAGGTGCAGGGTTGTGACTGATACATGGAAATAGATAGGGATACACAGACGACAGAAGACCTGTTGGCTAAATAACGAAGGTTAGCTGGAAATTTCTACAATAGCACTTTGATGTCTGAGGCTCTCTCTCGTGCACCCCGCCCACAGTAACAACAGTCGACAGGGAGAAGAAAGAACGATAAACCTGCACTGCTTAAGCAAAGCAAGCATGGAAGTATACAAGCCAAAATGAAAGAGATTACTGATTTAAAATAAACATCTTATTACAATGTGTTACACTGCCATAAGACACTAGATTCTGGCAATGGCATCATTTGGGGGCGTCGTTGAGGGTAGAATGAGACTAAATATTACCATCTTTATATTTTTTGTCCATTCCTTTCATTTCATAACTGCCCGAGCAAATCAAGTATTGGTCTGATCAATCTTTAGGGATGTGGTATTTGTGAAAACATCTGATAGTAATTTGTTCTTATATTCAACGATTCATTATGCAAAGGAACTTTTTTCATGTTAGCATTGTATCTTTTATCTTCCAGTTTCGTACAATTTGTTCTATCAACTGCATTGTCTGGAATTAGGAAAAAAAAATTGCTTTAGATTGCTGATTGAACAGAGCATTATGAAGACTGATCGTGAAGTCTACACTTCCCAAGAGAAACGAGATTCAATCCTGTTATCCTCATTTTGTTCAGCAGGTGTCTTTGGGCTGGGAATGAGCTTTGTAGGTCTTCATTGTACTTGTTCATCTTTTTTTTTTTTTCCTGGGTTCTGTTTTGCACTTCAGTTACCAAAAATGGGCAATACATTCACGACGTGGTCTTAGTAATGCACGGAAAAGCGTAAGATCGTTTCTGGTGTTTGTGGTCGATATTTTTAGCTATAAAACCTTGAATACGGTTTACCCATTGCTCTCCTGCGGTAAACAGCTTTTAAGTATTTCAGATTGTTGCTGATACCAACCCCAAGATCCATTTTCTATCATTTACTTTTGACAGCAGATTTCAGAGCATTTTATAGTAATGTTTAACATTCTTATCGTTGCATAACTCTTGGATTTGTCTAAGTTAAATTTGATTTGCCGTTATTCTGATCATTTTGCTAACTTGTCAAGATCTCTTTGAATTATTTCTCAGCCTTACTCTTTTACAGGTCTACTCCCTATCTCTGCATCATCCTTTGAGAACTAAGATTTGGCCTCCAGCGCCAAACATATGATAGATATTACAAAGAGACTGGGTCCAAGAACCAATCCCTGTGGCACCCCACTTGCGACATCCAACCACTCGGAAGCTCGCCATTTGAAACTAAACGTTGCTTTCGGCCACTGATCCGTGCACACAGAGTTCGTCTCCTATGTCATTAATGGCAGTTTCTTGTTTGATATTCCGTTGAATGACGTTTAAAAATGCATAACATGTAGAAGCACTTTTGGCCCCCAGTTGTCATACGCAGCACTTGAAAATTCTCGTGAATCTGTCAGCCAAGATGTCTTCTTATAGAAGCCATACTGATTGTCTGTTCTGATATCTTGATCATGATGTTCATGGTTTTTATTGCGTTAATCTTTCCAGTATATGATCCAGAATGGCGCGAGGCTAATCAGGTGGTAATCCGAAGCACATTCCTAGTCTTCTCTCAGGGAGACAGGGTAACATTTTTCTAATCTCTATCTTTCTAAGTTCATTTCCTCCAGTCGACACTGTGGTTATGGGAAATAATATTTGCCCCCTGATTTCCACCAAGGCTTTTGTGGATCTATTATCGGGGATGATCAGTTTGATGGCTGGTCTCTCGGTCTCTGACACCTTCAGTTGTCCGTTATCTGATCCTAACAGAAACCAGCAGTTGAGGTGCAAGTGAATCTTTGTCTGTGAAGAGAGAATTATAAGGTGTGGCCATTTCTATGTCAGGAACGCTTATGTTCTGTTTATTTGCTAGTGGTCCTATTGCTCTCTTTCTTTCTCCCTCCCTTTCTCTCTTTCATGTATTGAAGAATTCCTGAGATTATTTTCTAGTATTTAGGGCAATAATTTTCTCATGCTTATATTTCCTGATTTACGATTTTTACACCCCTGTGTTCTCATGATTTCCAGGCCATCAACATTACTTTGTTATATTTTGTTGCCTTACGATAAAATAATTTTATCATCTTAGTCATCCAGGTCGATTTTGATTTTATACTGGTTCTTTTTCTCATCTTTTTTATTATGTTTTCATTTTCAGTAAGAATCAATTTGTTTAGAATTACCTCCACATCTCCCCAGCTGTATGGACATAAAAGAGATTCATTCCGTCACTGTTGTTAATTCCGTACTTTGTTTTCTCAATATTTGCCTGTTAGTAACGTTTGTGGCCACTGTTTACCCTGGCCTTGCAGGAGTTGGTCAAGTTGCTGTCGCTGGTGAGAACAAAGTCAAGAATGTTGTTGCCCCTTGTAGGGGTATGAAGCAGCTGGGTTAGAAGAATGTCTTCCACCAAATCAATTGATGTACTTCCTTCATCACGCGTTTTGGTTTTCCAGTTCAGACTAGGATTATTACAGTCATGTATCAATGATTACTGAAATCATAAGTAGTAAACACTTTTATTGTTTCAAGATGATTTTCTCCTTACACAGAATTCTGTCATGCTATTTTTTGCTTTGGAAGTCTGTATATGACGCAAAAAAATATTTCATTCTTTGTTTTCTTGTTGCTGTTGGCTGTCTCAGTGTACAGATAATCGTGAGAATCCGCATCTATCTTGTTTGCTCTAAATGTACCAAGGCAATTATCAGTTTAAATCGAGTCGTTCTCCTCCTTCCTTGAGCAAACTGCTTTAAGTAAACAATATTATGTCCAGGAATTGTTAATTTGGCGAGTAAATATTTGTACTCTGTATTTATCCAAGTTTCTGAGACGGGAAGAGAAATGGAGAGCATACGTACGTAGTTGGTTCATTCTGTGTACATTAAGCTGATTTTGATTTGCTATTTAACTGGAGAGTCAAATTTCAAGGCCCAGATAATCGACTTTCCGTTGAAGTTATAGCGAGGGCAGTGTATTGCGCCAGAGACAACAGGATATATTCGGACTGTTCAATGGCTGGCGTGGGTAAGATGCAGAACATTCAACAGCAATAGATGAAAGGGAAAAGTGAGATCTTTGAATGACAAAGAGAAATTGTGGAGCGGGTCGAATTACTGCTGCAGGAAGAAAACACCACCGTGAAGGCACTAACATTCCCTCACCCCCTGATGCTCCTCTTACTAATCCTATGACTCTTCCTGTAATCTCTTTTCGGACTGTCCGA
>JAYMFT010184560.1:0-11987 GCA_038088735.1 Panulirus argus
ATATATATACTTTTTCCCTGGTCTTATGTCCGTAGGAAGCAGAGGGAAGAAGGACAGGACAGGAAGATAATCAATCAGAACTCTGAGATACGGTCCCAATTTCTTCTCAAGTCTAACACCCTTGTAAGTGCTCTACTTAACACAGTGGAAAATAATTATGGTAATAACATTACCATCATTACAACTTTTAATTATCTATAATATACATATCACTACTGTAATCATTACGGGTTTATCGTTATCATAATTATACTAAGAGGATCCTGATCTAGTAAGGGATCATATGGCCGGTCGGGTTGTGGTGTTAGCTGCCCCCCACTCCTCTCCCGCCTCCCTCATAATTCACTAATGGCTGCCGCCCACCGCCCGCCACTTGATACCATACCACCCCCTTTGCCCCTAAAAACATGGCAAAATTCGCAGGTCATATATGCACGCCCTTCCGTGTCAACACCGGCCGCAAGAATTTTAATACCGGGAATCAACAAGGAGGAACAGCCGGCAGAGGAAACGTACATTAAACGATTATTTGAGTAAGCACTCGTGAGTCGCGGCTGTTTAGCCGTGTTGACGGCGGCGGCCCCGCCGAGCGACAACACTAATATTGACTCCCGCTCCACCGCTGCCGGGCGTAGGAGGCTCGGCCCCCGCCAGGTGACGCCCGCCATGAGCCTCTCGTACGGCAAAACCTTCACATGACATTATTTTCCTTCCTTTATCGTACAAGGGAGGCAAGTCACGCGAAAAATCTGTCTTATGACCAGTTCACTTCTTGCCAGTTCTCGTTCTGACTAACTTAAGAAGTTCTTCACAAGATATTTACACCAAAGGAAACCATAAATTAGGCTTTGTGTCATAGATTACGCATTCTTTATAATGTTGAAGGCATTAGTTTTATGACATTTTCCAGTTAACTGGAGAGTCATGTATTTTCACGTCTTGACCGACGGGGTGTTGAAGCAGTGCTGGGAACCAAACTATCTCACACCCACCGATTCAGAGGTGACAGTCTTTGCAGCCTTGCTATAACAAGACAAATCTGGCCACATCTCTTCCTTACTTAACAATTCTCCGTTTTATCAACACTTATTACACATTATTATTTTCCCTTTTCTCTTTTTTCACTTCATTACTTTTTCCTTTTCAATTGAGGTCCGACTCGGAAATTGTTTTTTTCCCTAGATCGGAACTTTCCTACCACCAGCCATCAGGGAAACAGTTCCAAACTTGACTGACAATGACGGGCTTACGTTAGGCTGTTGTGCTCACTGTGACTTTCCTTCCTCATCTCCCGTTTGATTAAAAAAAAAATGTCGCGCTTGAAATATTAAACCGTGTTACCTAAAGAAAATCGTAAAATAATCGGACGTCTCTGTTTAACAAAATAAAGAAGTACGATACCAGATGAATTTAGCTTCTTTGAGTAGGACGGTACGACCCTAAGCACAACGCATGACGACTGAGCACAACGGTACGATTAAGGCACGATGGTATGCCTACTGGCCTGACCATTATGGATCCGGTTAAAAAACCGGGGCCATCATAATGTGATGTTCCTTCCTTCTATGGCACTTGACTGTTTGGATACAGTTACACAGGAGCATTTGTTTCTCAAACTCTATTTTTTCCTTTCGATTTTATTAAAATCACAGGATCTCATCCCATCGATCAGTGAACGTCCGTCAAGCCGAGCAACATACATACATACATACGAAGGACACAACTTAACGTACCCCTGTCCACCGCGTACTGGTTATCACAACAGCAACTTCCAAGAGCACATCTGTCCCTGACAACATATTCCATCAACAAATTACACGACATTTAAGACCTAATGTCGTAACTACTGCCGTTATTACTGTGACATGTGAAACGTACAAGACTGTCCATAACTCGATCGAGTTCATTACTGAAGGACGAGGCTGGCTGGCCACGTACGTGTCCTTTATATCTTAAAAAATCGTTATCTTTAAATCCATCAGCTGAGGGTCGGAGAGAAGACATTAGCATATACCAAAGTGCCCACAGGTCATGCTCCAGGACCGTACCGTCGTGCTCAAGGAGTCGAAACCCCTCAGGACTAATAATCTTCTCATAATTTTGACGCCTATACAGAAACTCATCAAGCATGCTGTAAACACTTTCTGAAAAAAAAAAAAATAGGCAAAGCGCAGCAAAATACTCGGCCATAACTGTCAACTGATGTTAAAATACCCCGGGAGTGAGAGATGACGTTGACAATGTAAGTGTACTATGAGAAGCCCTACCAATGAACGATGAAATAACAAGTACGGGAGTTTTGTAACAAAGCTGCCGTGAATCAATGATAATAATAAGTCATTTATAAACAACGTGTGTACGCAATGGCACGATAAATAACGCTGGAAGTTGTGAACCGAGTTCACAGATACTGGGACAACAGAACCTGCACAAAAAAAGGGTGGAGGGTCATTACTCTGAGAACCAAGCTTTTCCGACGTACGTGCACACACCATCCTCGCCCAGCACTTGGTGCCTTCCTCAGCCCTCTCGCCAGGTGGGTCTTCGGGTCCGACTGTCGAGGGTCACTGGATAAATCGCTGTCTTATCTCTCATACGGGAAGCAATCATCACATGCCAGCAGCTGTAGGCTTAACACGTGCCAACCGCTGAACACCCCCAACAGATTTCCTCGAGCGATTCGTAGTTCACCTTATTGAACCATGACGGTAAGACCCTTGGGTACAGCAGCTCTACGCTTGGGGTACGATGGCCTGACCTTTGACCCTGATGCCCCTGTGGCAGACCATGAGAATTAAAAACCCTTGTGGCATACCAAGAAAACTAAATGCTTGTGACACACCAAGAGTATCACACACTTTATAGTACACCGAGAGAATTGTAAAGTTTGTGGTACACCAATACTTTCCTAGGCCTCTTCTGGAGTACCAACATCTTGATAAATCTTGGCATTATGACTTTGGTCACAAATGATGGTATCTCCTGTGATCCCCGTGTTGGGATAACTGTTGTAACCAGTCAGTCAGTCAGTCACTGTCTCTAATGAAACTGGTGCACGCTCGGGCATTCGTAAATGTTAAGGCGAGGGTAAGCACTTTACCAATGCCCTTGTTCATCTTAAAAAAAAAAAAAGAAAGAAAACCCGGGATACTGAGTCCTACAGCTGATTGCTGTATACCTCATTCAAAGTCCAGTTTACCTTAATTTAGTTTACCTTCTATGGCTATGGCTCTTGTCCCCGTGTGGTTTACCTGTTTAAGTAGTATATGTGACTCATGCCCTAGATCATTTCTCTCGTTCGGTTTGCTCCAGAGTCTGGTTTACCTCGACTTCACTAAGTTCACCTCATTGCGGTTACCTGTACTCGTCTTGGTTTAGCTGAATCAGGTTTTCTTCTCTAGATCCTACCGTCAGTGTGTCGTTCGAAGTACAACAAGCATGATTTAGTCTACCTGCTGTGGTTCACAGTCTTTCTGTTAAAGTTTAATCATAAGTGGTGATTTGTCTTGGTCTACCTTTTACTTAAAACCTCTCTGATTAAGGTTTGACAGGTTTAAGCACTGGTTTACCTCTAGGTTAACAGTGGTTCACCTTACTCTAAATATGGTTCACTTGGTTCACTTCGGGTACCGGTTTATATTTGGTTGTGATCAAAACCCTTCCTAAGGTTTACCCCCAAGTCATCGGACACACGACCAAGCACGATCAATTCATTTGTATTTTCTGTGAGAAGAAAACGGGGGAAAAATGGTTTTGTTCATTACTGGGGAGAAATAGAGCATGCGGGACCTCAGCGCATGAAGGACGTATGTAGCTCAGCCAGAGCCACGGCAGCGTGCCTAATTGGCATGGACAAGTGGACCACTCACGGGCTGCAGTCAGGCGGGCCATATAACCGACCTGGCTTTTCTTGACAGAACCAACTTTTGGACTTATATGTGTTACCACCACTTGGATTCTGGTGTGTAACATCACCGTAACAAGACTTTGGTGACGGCCGTTATATACAGTGTAACGATACACGCACACACACACACACACACACACACATAGCTTAGGGGGCAAAATCGATGATAATGTGCTGCTAGAGATCTCCTATCGGGAGGTGTCACTCAACGTGTGGAAATCAGCAGGGTATTCGTGGTTATATAGCTATGGGAGGTGTACAGCCACATCTAGAGACAGTGTGGTAACGTCTTGGATCGATGGGAGCGCCAACGGTCGATGTGGTACGTTGTAGTAATATCTACGAAGGTTCACAGTGTCCGTAACGAATGATTTCTACCAATACTGTACCAGGTGAAGCATGACGGGCATGAAAGATACGAGGTGCGGCCTCACCTTACTGGTCCTGTGTACCATGCATGACGGGTCATCATGCACTGCGCAGCTTCGCCTCCTGGTTCCGTGCACTATGCATGGCGGGTCACCATGCGCTGTGCGGCCTCGCCTACTACTATCTGAGTACCATGCATGACGGGTCGTCATGTGCTATCGGCACTGCGTCATGCATGACTGACCATCAAACTCAGCGGACACACCCCCAACGTACTATGGGGGTGGGGTGGAGATGGCTGCTGTCAAGAGGCAAGTCCTTACACCAAGGTGGCCGCTGTCACCTTAGTCATGAGGCGGTCGCTGATGGTCAGTTCGTTCACCTGCCCGCCGCCTCCTGCACAGGATACCACGCCGTGCTCAACACACCATTAAGGTACTGCCGTCCCTACCTTTGTGCTCAGGGGATGCACCGTCGTGCTGAAGAGTTGCACCTCGAGTTTTACTATCCTGATTAAGAGCTGTACCGTCGCGCTCGAGAATCGTACCGCTGTTCAACAAAAAAAAAGTACCGTCGTGCTCAAACTGTACCATCGTGATAAGCTGTACCGTCGTGATCAAGCTGTACCGTCGTGATCAAGCTGTACCATCGTGATCAAGCTGTACCGTCGTGCTCAAGCAGTACGGTCGAGATCAAGCTGTACCGTCGAGATCAAGCTGTACCGTCGTGATCAAGCTGTACCATCGTGATCAAGCTGTACCGTTACGATGTCGTTACGATGATAGCTGCTGGATCCAACGGACAGCTCTTTTTGAGATGTATTCCCGTACGTGCATCTCCCGGCCAACCCCGACCAGCCAACAAGAGGCGACTAAATACGAACAGAGTCATACCCTGACAGAAATAGTTCGCCTGGAAATTCCAGGCAGGATTGTTAGGAGAGGTGGCTGGGTGACGAGGGGGGTAGTTGAGGGAGGGGTGGGGTCGGTCTGTCAGTTGAAAATGGAAGGGCCGAGGGGATTAACCAGGGTTGAAGAGGAAGAGACAGGGTTAGAACGGTGGGCGTGGGTCGCCTCCTGTCACGTCTGGCTGTTTGCAAATTGTGGACAAATGGTGGTCCAACAGGCAGGGCTGAGGCCCTGGGCAAACACTTGGCCCGACCTCACACCCGGCCACGCCCTCCCCGGCCCGTACTCAACCACACTAGCGGCCTCCTGGCCAACACCTACCTACCCACGCACGCACCGACCGACCGACCGCAACCAGGTCTGGCCTCTACCATGTTGCTCTCGACCATACTGCCTCACCACCACCACCACCAGCCGTGTGCCGACCTCCACCATGAAGCCAATATCACACACACACACACACAGAAAGAGAGACAGAGAGAGAGAGAAACGAAATACGAGGGACTACTTGTACTTGACTCGTATTAGTGCCATCGGACCTGAAACACACACCGGAGTGAGACGTGGTCAAGACGGACACAACATTACTGAGAATATTCTGCAGACATGAGTTCGCCTAATATCACACATCAGCCGAAGGATTCCGCGGAAGGTGACGTAAGAAGGAACCAGCCAGTATTCCCGACGCATCGTACACGGGAGTGTGTATACATCTGCGACAGACTGTGGAACGGAAGAGAAAGAAAACGGAATTTGTACGAACTTCTGTGGGTAGATACTTCTCAGGCTGTACGCACGAGACAATCAGTTAACGAAGTGTCGAACGAGCGAACGCACGAGACAACCAGTAAACGAAGTGTCGAGCGAGCGAACGCACGAGACAACCAGTAAACGAAGTGTCGAACGAGCGAACTCACGAGACAACCAGTAAACGAAGTGTCGAACGAGCGAACGCATGAAACCACCAGTTAACGAAGTGTCGAACGAGCGAACGCACGAGACAACCAGTAAACAAAGTGTCGAACGAGCGAACGCACGAAACGACCAGTAAACGAAGTGTCGAACGAGCGAACGCACGAGACAACCAGTTGACGAATGAACCCTTTTCAGAATACCTAGGAATGAGGAACATATTCCAAAAAGATCGGACCACAAGTGAAGGCCATCCCAAGACGCGAACCACAAGGGAAGGCCACCCCAAGACGCGAACCACCACTCAGCTGTCGAGTAAGAGGCCTCCTGATGTACACGTCACGTGGGGATTTACCGAGCTCAAAAGGGCGAGGCAAATAGAGCAAACTGCTCTCGTCTGAAAGTTTATAATCATGTTAAAAGGTGTGTCGTCAATGCTAGTCCCCACTCACCTCCCACTGTAGACTTACGCCAGGATTTGAGGGGATTTGTCTCGTAAGAGTGTGGAGAAAGTCCTCCAGAGAATATTACTATGGTAATATACTACATCACGACCTCCTTGCCCTAACACACACACACACACACACACACACACACACACACACACACACACACACTGTTTTCTGTTCTCACTCATCACTTTATTTCTCCTCGTGACGGAGTTTTGTTACATTCTACACAAGTTATTCATGAGAACCTTCAGATTCCCTACTTGGTCTCTGCTGCTTCCCGAAGACCGGTTGCTCTTCGGGGCCTTTTTGTTGCCCCGTATTGCCTTTTGTTTTTCCCTGTGGTCTCTTGTTGATTCTTCAGGTGACTTGTTTCTACACGGTGATTTCAGGTGCATCTCACTGCCATAATTTTATTTCTCTTGAGTATGACTATTGTTGTACCTCATGGCCTTTTGTTGGGTCTCTGGGGTCTTTTCTTGTACCTCATGGCCTATTCTTGGGTCCCTGGGGTCTTCTCTTGTACCTCATGACTTTTGTTGGGTCTCTGGGGTCTTTTCTTGTACCTCATGGCCTTTTGTTGGGTCTCTGAGGTCTTTTCTCGTACCTCATAGCCTTTTGTTGGGTCTCTGGGGTCTTATCTTGCACCTCGTGGCCTTTTGTTGGGTCTCTTGGGTCTTTTCTTGTACCTCATGGCCTTTTCTTGGGTCTCTGGGGTCTTCTCTTGTACCTCATGGACTTTTGTTGGGTCTCTGGGGTCTTTTCTTGTACCTCATGGACTTTTGTTGGGTCTCTGGGGTCTTTTCTTGTACCTCATGGCCTTTTGTTGGGTCTCTGGGGTCTTTTCTTGTACCTCATAGCGCTTTGTTGGGTCTCTAGGGTCTTATCTTGCACCTCATGGACTTTTGCTGGGTCTCTGGGGTCTTTTCTTGTACCTCATGACCTTTTGTTGGATCTCTGGCGTTTTTTCTTGTACCTCATAGCCTTTTGTTGGGTCTCTGGGGTCTTATCTTGCACCTCGTGGACTTTAGTTGGGTCTCTGGGGTCTTATCTTGTACCTCATGGCCTTTTCTTGGGTCTCTGGGGTCTTCTCTGGCATCTCATAACCTTTTGTTGTCGTCTGGCGCGTTTTCTAGCACTTTTGTTCTTTCATTCAGATCCTAACGTTGCACCTCCGGCAATTTTGATACTCACAACTCAAAATTACCAACACCTTGTTATTCAGGTGACATACTTATTATATTCTTCTTACGATGATCGCAGTCAACATTTCCGAACACAGTTCTGGCTCAGAGGCGACACCTTTACTTCGTTTATGGAACTGGGTACTGCAATCAGTACGCGTTCCTGCTTAAGTTGATCTACATTCAGGTCTGCGGCGTCATATCCGACTTTAAACTTCACTCTGTGATATCCAGTACAGCCATAGTGGTACGGGTGACCAAGACCAGGGAATACATGGGGTTGTTCTCGTATGTATACAGTGACAGGCATGGCATGGGCGAGACATGACCCTGTCAAGACAGTGACAGACATGACATGAGCGGGAAAAGACCCTGTCAATGCCATCTCGGGAGAAAAGAAAAAGAAAATAAGAAAAAGGAATTAACCAGGCTTCCTAAACCTTAAAGGTATTAAGCTTACAGGGAAAGGGATATAAGAAGGAAGAAGAGAATTCCACATTCTCGCTGCTTCAGGAAAGTCACAGGTATCGTAACGGTCTGTCCTCGTGGTCACTGCAACTATGGGAAGCAGCGACCAGACGCGTGTCAGCGGTCTGATCCTCCGTAAGCAGCTGGGACAAATACAGACACCTCACGAGAGCAGTGGCCAAAGCAATGCCTGGACGAGAGTTCAAGGGCTGCAACATCAAAGTAAGGGACGGTCGCAGAAGGGGTGGGTGCTGCCTGGAAAACTAATGAGACGAAAAGCCTTTGATTCCACTCCGGAAATAATTGGGAAGTGGAGGAAGAAACACCCCAACATACGTCACAAGGAGTACTCCACACTGGGTCGAATTAAAGACCCTGTACAGACGACAGAGCTGCTCACAACACGGCACTTGCACAACATCCCCAGCTTTCTAGGGGTTCTCACTAGGGTCTGGAGGTAACTGTTACGTTGAACATGTCTTGTGTTATTACTGGGGTGAACTGTGATGTTTTCTGATTGAACATGAGGAAACGAACTACGCTTACAAAGAGATACAGAAAGAAATTGTATTAAACATTACTAAAATTGACCAGTTCACTGCTACCTTATTCTGAGATGCTGATTGAGAAAGGAGAATGAGTGCGAAATCAGTGCGAAAGGGAATGAGTATCAGAATGTGGACGGGAAGATGAGTGAGTTGAAGTGTGCAGAGTGGAATCGCCAGCGTCAGAGGGAATGAGGATAGAAGCTGAGGAGAGAGATCCTTTATGGTGTGAAGAGAGTAAGCGACAGGACAGAACCCTGTGGGACACCACTGTTCATAGGATAAGAGGAGAAACGTCGCTCCATCAAATGCATACAGATCAACGTCTACTTGTAATGATCTCTCCCTAAAGACTTCAGTAATTCTCTTGGTTTATTTCACTTACAATCAACGGGGATTTTCCTGACTTATTTCACTTGCAATGTACTTTTCTCAGTCATTCTGGTCTCGCTTTACTTACCGGCATTTTTTTTCTTTTACACTTCGTCTCATCAAGCACACGCTGTGCCAGCCAGTTATATTTTCATGCCAACATCTTCTGACATACGGGACGGTGCAACCATGACTTACCAACACACCATATCCTCAGTAGGTCTTATCATCCATAAACCTTTTTCTTTGATATTTTTTCTTCTAATCTTTGTGTTTTAATATTGAGGAGGCTCTTTTGTTGTAAATCACAGCCTATGATCACAAGAAAACATTTTTCTTACCACGACTCTTCGTAATTCAGTCGAGCCATAAGCCAGTCGCCTATCCAACGTCACTCACTCACTAACGCCTCTCTTTAATGGTCAAAAACATTTTGTAACTGCTAAGCCCCCTCGTCACATTACGTCTCCCCTCCACCTAAGAACGTCTTTGTAAATCTCAAATCCTTTTTACATTTACCACTTCCTAGAAACTAGGTACCTGACTTAATGTCTTTTCTTAATCAGAAGATGTCTTGAGTTACGTATGAGGCTTTGCCTAATCTTTTTCCCTCCGCATTTTGTTTTGTTTCTCAATCGTATTATCTTTCTCGTCTTCCCTCTCACGTTGAGGTGAGTTGGAACTCTTTCCTTTTCTTATGGACAGAAACCTCTTATGATTGTGGCATTGGAAGCTTTTTACTGATTACTGTTACTCAAGAACATCTGTTACATGTGAGGATCATCACCTTAGGCACCGTTTCTTCCCGTAATATCTGTTACATATAATGGCTTGTGATCCTTCTGTGCCATTTTTTGCTCGTCGTGATCATCTTGTGCCACTGTTAACTTGAAAAAAGATTTTCTATAACACAGTTGGATTATCCACTCTCTCATGAATCTACGTTATTACTATGACATATATATATATGTGTGTGTGTGTGTGACAGACCCATGTATGATTCACCAGGTCATAACTTAATTACTCAAGATCATCAAATAGTAATCTCATAAGAGCGTACCTCTACGACCAAAATAGCTCGAATGTATGTTCTAAATCTGCTGGCACATGGAAACTCAACACAAGTGTTTCCCTGAGTGACTGAGGGTTCTTGTAACTCTTCAAGTCCCTGTGGACCTCCCTAGGATCTTGTGTAGTATATGCGGAACTCTCTTTAACTCGTCGATGACAATCGTACCTCAAGGAAGGTTTCACGTCACTCATAACAGTCCTCTGGGACTCAACATAGCTCTCTGTAGAAGCAGGTAAGTGTGTAACTCATTGAGATTTGTGTTACCCATCATGGCCTTTCGATGAAATGCAATTCGATGAAAAAAAATGTACCTCATAAGTACATTTTGCTATCTCATCAGGGTTTTGAGGACTTCCTTGGTCAATTCATCACTCATCAACACTTCCCTTACTCATGTTTGACATTCAACAGGGGTGGGAAAGGGTGTGGGGGGGGGATAACTTCATCTCAAAATCACCTGTACAAACGGGCGACTCCAAATGACTGTCGTCCATGACTGTGAGAGACATGACACACTAATGTCTCTGTTTCTTCCGTTCTCCATCATCAGTTCTACCAATTCTACCAATCTTTATTAAGGAGAGACAGACGAGAAGAAAAAAAGTCATAGCGATCCACGATATCTATGTGATCTGTATCTATTGCCACTCACAGAAAACCATGATACATTGCAATCTTCGCTCAAATTAAAGTAAAAGTTAGTCCCAAGAAAAGCGAAAAGTTGTCACAAGTCTGGTGTTCCTCACCAGGTCTGTTGTCTGAGCGCAAACGTGACCCCTTGACCACCACGATACGACCCTAGGTAAGATGGCATGACCTGATCTGAAGCTTATGAGTTTGGTTTACCATAAAGGCCAGGCTATCACACCGAAGGGCCAGGCCATCACACCAAAGGGCCAGGTCATCACACCGAAGGGCTAGGCCATGATACCCAAGGGCAGGGCCATCACACCCAAGGGCTGGGCCATCACACCCAAGAGCCAGACCATCACACCCAATGGCTAAGCCATCGTACCCAAGGGCCGGGCCATCACTACCAGGGGTCAGAGCGTCGTCCTGAGGGTGGTGACGTGGTCCTGCAGGAGGGTGGGAGGCTGGTGTGAGCGCCGTACTCAAGGGGTTAACCGGACTAAACCTGTATGTGTGGGTCCTCACACCTACCTTGCCAGAGACAAAGTAAACAAAGAACTCTGTAGCTCCAATACTCGCTATTTTTTATCCCTTCCACTGTGCACGGGGGAGCTGTAACTGTGTCCAGCCAGGCGACACTCACAGCCCTTCCTCCCTCAACACACACACACACACACATACACACACACACACACACACACACACACACACACGGCCAGAGAGGGAGAGAGAGAGAGGCATGGCGCTCCGTCAACATTGTTTTATATTATACTCAAAAATGCCTCATCACCCCTTTCTAAGAAAGGACCCTGATATTACCCAGGACCTCCTTTCCAGGGGCCTCTGCAGCCTGCGGCTGCGCTACATACAGTAGCAGGTAAATGATGGACTCCTTTGAAGTGGGGATCTCTTTGACGAAGCTGTACTCCCAATTATACAACCTCGCCAAAGTGACTTTTCACTCGTGGTGTAATATCATACAGGCAGAATCGTCACACACACACACACACACACACACACACACACACACACACACATATGTGTGTGTGTGTGTGAGTGCTGCTGTCATGTGCAGTGTACATGACAGCAAGAAAATGAATGTGTTAATGCGGCCTTTCTTTGTCTGTTCTAGGCGCTAGTTCGCTAATGCGGGAAACGGCAAACAAGAAAA
>JAYMFT010184571.1:0-11987 GCA_038088735.1 Panulirus argus
TATATATATATATATATATATATATATATATATATATATATATATATATATATATATATATATATATATCAGTATAAGCTGGGAGCATGTTTTCTCTGATGCACACAAAATTGAATACAACAGCATATTTTGAGTATTTAATCTTTCTTGTTTCTCCAGTTTTCTCAGTATTATTCTACCAATAGTTGGATGCTCGAACACCAGTTGTCCATAGTTCATCACTTATTTAATTCAAGCTTTCGCCTACATAGAGGCATCATCAGGAATCTACAAAAAAAAAAAAGAAAAACTGCGTCACGAAACTAGGATATGATATGGAAAACGCAAAATTAAAAGCACACTCGGAAAAGCACAGCACAAGGCACATGAAAGTAAGGGAAAATACTAAAAGCGAAAAACTTAACAAAATCAAGATGGGTAGTATGAGTAACAGTCTAAATACAACATATGGAAACAGAAATATAGAAATACTTACAGTTGAGGAAAAACACAAAACCATATTACACGAGATGATAGGAATGTAGACAATCCATCACTAAATACACTAAGTAGGTCAGGCGAGACCGTTACTGTCCAGATGCGGAGGTGAGGCCAGGATGGGCTTGTCTGATTCTCTCTGACCTTCGCAACCCGGGACAGTGTTCCTGAGATGAATACGTTAGGCAACTACTCCCTGGTCTGACCAATGAAGGCTGGCCGCCTCAGGTCAGCCGGACGAGCTGTTGCGTGACGTCACCGATTTTCGTCTTGCTTTCTGTCGGAAAGGTCAGGCGCTGAGCACTCGGTAGTACCAGATCGTCAGTCTGCAGGTTCACACTCGGGGATCTCTCTTCGAGTATCTGAAGGCGTCTAGGGTTGGGTGGAGTGTGTAATATGGAGTTTTCTCTCTCCAACATCTCCCCCATAAGGGTGGTGTTGTTGCAGGATCTCAGGTGTGTCTTTGGGCTCCCACTCTGTAAATGACACGAAAGACGTCGTGACAATTTAGCGGTGGTCATGCCTATATACGACGAACGGGGCGTGCTGTCCTCGCGTGGGCATTGGAAATGTATATGACAAGACTCTTCCTGAAAGTCGCTGTTCTTGGTGCCTGGTTGTTTTTAAGCAAGAGATGTGATGTTTTCTTGTTTTCGTAATAGATAACGAAATCTGTTTTCTGGTGGTTGTTAGTCGAACTCAGGTTTCTCTTAATGATTAAGCCCTTAATCACACGTTCAGCCATCTTGTATGAATTGAACATGAAGGCTTTGTAGTGAAGGCTGATGGGGTCAAGGGGCACTGTCTGATTTAAGGGCGTCTGGTTAGGTGGGTGTCTTGTGTGGTTCCCTTGGAACCATTTCTCCAGGTTCTTGTGAAGAGAGGCGCAGATTCCCCTGTCTGAATGTCTGTTATCAACCAGGACTTGAGTAACCCGGTCTAGTTCTTGACTGGTAGAGGTCCACGACGAGCAGTGGGATAGGGCTCTCGCCATTCAGACAGAGTCCATGACTGGTGGCTTTGGCGTATACGGTGGTGCCGAAGTGGTCGTCCGATTGCTTTAACGATACATCCAGGGAAGGGAGGGCGCCGTCGGTGCCGTTTTCTGTCGTGAAGTTGAGGCCTGACTTCTCCACAAAGCTCCTCCTCAACTCCTGCAGCTCCTCTGTGTCTCTAACTCCAGCGAAGAAATCGTCCACGTATCGACAGCAAATTAGTGGCTTCTCGATTTCTTCCAAAATCCTCTCCACAGAACGCTCCCAATGGGGGACTTATGGCGACGCTGTCTGTCTGAAGGTAGATCCCTCCGAGAGACACACGAATGGGTCCTCCCTGGTACACTGCTGAAGGAGGGTTTTGAGGCCAGACTCTGAGATATCCAGTGTGGGAGTGTCGTTGTTTCCATATACCTGATTCAGGATAAAGTCGATAGTCTGGTCCACTGGTACGTTTGTAAAGAGGGACTCCACATCTAGGGAGGCGATCGTTCCTTCTGCAGTAGAGTACCATACTTGAAAGGCGACACGTTGAAGCAGCTAAACAGCCACGAAAGGATAGCCGGATTACCGTCAGGCGAGCAGATAAAATGGCTGCCAGTGTGCTCATCCCCGACGCCAAATGACATATGATATCCTCTTTGGCCAACAGTCAGCGTCGACGACGATCAGGGACCATCAATGTCAGTCCCGGCCGCTGCTGACGGTGGTGAGCCATCAATATCAGCCCTGATGGGCTCCCTTCATCCCCCCTCCCCCCCCCAAAAAATAAACTCCCACGTCAGCGATCACACAAGGCGGGACTCCCCGCCCCACTGCCCCAAGACGTCTCGTCTACTACTATGGGGAGAGACGGTGTTGGGGCATCCTCTGTATAGGGGAGACTTACCCCACAGAAGGAATCAGCTGCAGAACCCCGGATGATAGATGCAGTGAATACTCCACTGATGCAAAAATTGTTCATCTGTTAGCGAGAGATGTACATAGAGCGAACCAGTGGGCATGGGTGGGTCTGGTCGGGAGGGCAGGTGGGTTGGGAGTTTTCATAGAGAGTGCTGGGTGAACCATCCAGCGCGGGTCAAGAAGGTGGCCTGGCCGGGTGCGGAACACTGGTCGTCGTAGCGCCGTGTATGAGCTCGCCTCCTGCGCTCCTCGTGTGGGTGTGAGACCTCCCTAGGGAGAACTCCTTGTCTGCCCAGCCGGGTCAGGTGACCCCCACACAGCCTGTCACCTGCCCCCCCGCCCAAGGTCGACTACCATCCTGGGTGGGGTAGATCACCCTCTTCCGCCGCCCCAAGGTCGATCGACTACCATACAGACTTGACCAGCACCCCGGGACTGGACGGGCTTCTTCTCTCGCCGCCAACCCTGGGCGGGGTATGACGGGGCGGGTCGATCATTCTACTCCGCCGTTCCCAGGTCAATCATCACCCCGGGGCAGGGAGGGGTGGGGCAAACCCCTCCACCACATCCAGGGCGACCACCATCCCGGGGCGGGGAGGGGTGGAACTGAAGGACTGAACCCAGAGGTTCAACGTACGCCAGGATGAGGCGCCATTACCCACATTATGTCCCGTTCCAGGCAGACCGAGGTTCTCTACCCGGGGACTCTGCCTGGAATGCCGATCCCGGTGGGTTCTGCCTGGACGGCCGACCCCGGAGGGATTCTGCCTGGAAAACCGGCCCAAAGGGGGGGAAGATCTGCCTGGACGGCCAGCCCCTGGGGATTCTGCCTAAAAGGCCAGCCCCGGAGGGGTTCTGCCTGGAAAGCCGGCCCCAAGGGGGAAAGGTCTCGCAGGCCCCGGGGGATTCTGCCTCCTCCTCCTCCTTCTCCCCTCCCCCCCCAGCCGACTTTATTTGCAGAACCCTTCCCTGGGTGTCGAAGACTGGGGACTTTAGCGCTCGCTGGGGAGAGGGAGAGGGCTCGGCCCATTGCGGATCATGCGAGGTCAAACGTCTGTAGCGCTTCCTGACGGCAGCAGAACTATGTCCATCTTCAGACGTCCAGGAGAACGGCCCTTACAGGGACTCTCATGCATCCCTATCCTCACATGCGTCCTTAACACTCATCCACCCTGACGTCCGTGGCTGCCTCACACTCCCTCGCTACATCCTCTCCCCTTATTCTCCCTTTCCTCCTGCTTCTTCATCATCCATCGTCAGAAATGGTCATTCTCAGTTGTCACCATCAGATCCATTCTTCATCATGACTAACCCACCATACAATTCATTCTCGTTCATCTATACATTCTCCCAGGATCCTCAGTCATAATCCTTCCCCGCTCGTCTTCCTCCACATTCCAGTCAAAAAGAATTCAATCCACAGTTACCACTGCCATTCTCAATCTCTTTTCCATGTCCACGTTTTCTCCCAACTCCCATTT
This sequence comes from Panulirus argus, assembly GCA_038088735.1. Classification (NCBI taxonomy): domain Eukaryota; kingdom Metazoa; phylum Arthropoda; class Malacostraca; order Decapoda; family Palinuridae; genus Panulirus; species Panulirus argus. The sequence continues at coordinate 3,857 of JAYMFT010184571.1, forward strand.
TTGCTCCCCATGACCATGCTTCCTCCCCACACATCAGCTGACCTGTTCCCTCCGCCTACCCGTCCTACACCTATCAGCCTCCTGGGACAACCAAACTCCTGTCTACGTTTCAGCTCTTTCTAGTATGTCATTATCCACTTCAGTATGTCAGTATCTACTTCAGTACGTCATTATCCACTTCAGTATGTCAGTATCAACTTCAGTATGTCAGTATCTACTTCAGCATGTCATTATCAACTTCAGTATGTCAGTATCCACCTCAGTATGTCAGTATCCACTTCAGTTTGTCAGAATCTACTTCAGTATGTCAATATTCACTTCAGTATGTCAGTATCCACCTCAGTATGTCAGTATCCACTTCAGTATGTCATTATCCGCTTCAATATGTCAGTATCCACTTCAGTATGCCATTATCCACTTCAGTATGTCTGTATCTACTTCAGTACGTCATTATCCACTTCAGTATGTCAGTATCTGCTTCAGGATGTCATTATCCACTTCAGTATGTCAGTATCTACATCAGTATGACATTATCCACTTCAGTATGTCAGTATCCACTTCTGTTATTATCACTATCCACTTCAGTATGTCAGTATCCACTTCAGTATGTCATTATCCACTTCAGTAAGTCAGTATGTACTTCATTGCGTCATTATCCACTTCAGTATGTCAGTATCCACTTCAGTATGTCAGTATCCACTTCAGAATATCAGTATCTACTTCAGTATGTCATTATCCACTTCAGTATGTCTGTATCCACTTCAGCATGTCACTATCCACTTCAGCATGTCAGCATCCACTTCAGTATGTCATTATCCACTTCAGTATGTCAGTATCTACTTCAGTACGTCAGTATCCACTTCAGTATGTCAGTATCCACTTCAGTATGTCATTATCCACTTCAGTATGTCAGTATCTACTTCATTATGTCATTATCCACTTCAGTATGTCAGTATCCACTTCAGCATGTCATTATCCACTTCATTATGTCAGTATTCACCTCAGTTTGTCATTATCCACTTCAGTATGTCAGTATCCACTTCAGTATGTCAGTATCTACTTCAGTAGGTCAGTATCCACTTCAGTTTGTCATTATCCACTTCAGTAAGTCATTATCTACTTCAATATGTCAGTATCCACTTCAGTTTGTCATTATCCACTTCAGTATGTCAGTATCCACTTCAGTATGTCAGTGTCCACTTCAGTATGTCAGTATCCACTTCAGTATGTCATTATCCATACTGAAGTGGATACTGACGTACTGAAGTAAATACTGACATACTGAAGTGGATAATGCCATACTGAAGAGGATACTGACATACTGAAGTGGATAATGACATGCTGAAGTGGATACTGACATTCTGAAGTGGAAATAAACGTATGTCATTATCTACTTCAGTATGTCATTATCCACTTCAGTATGTTATTATCCACTTCAATATGTTAGTATCCACTTCAGTATGTCATTATCCACTTCAGTATGTCAGTATCCACTTCAGTATGTCATTATCCACTTCAGTATGTCAGTATCCACTTCAGCATGTTAGTATCTACTTCAGTATGTCATTATCCACTTTAGTATGTCGGTATCCACTTCAGGATGTCAGTATCCACTTCAGTATGTCATTATCCACTTCAGCATGTCAGTATCCACTTCAATATGTCAGTATCCACTTCAATATGTCAGTATCCACTTCAGTATGTCATTATCCACTTCAGTATGTCATTATCAACTTCAGTATGTCAGTATCCACTTCAGTATATCAGTATCCACTTCAATATGTCATTATCCACTTCAGTATGTCAGTATCCACTTCAGTATGTCTGTATCTACTTCAGTATGTCAGTATCCACTTCAGTACGTCATTATCCACTTCAGTATGTCAGTATCAACTTCAGTATGTCAGTATTTACTTCAGTATGTCAGTATCCACTTCAGTATGTCAGTATCCACTTCAGTATGTCAGTATCCACTTCAGTATGTCATTATCCACTTCAGTATGTTAGTATTTACTTCAGTTTGTCAGTATCCACTTCATTATGTCAGTATCTACTTCAGTATGTCATTATCCACTTCAGTATGTCGGTATCTGCTTCAGTATGTCAGTATCCACTTCAGTTTGTCAGTATCTACTTTAGTACGTCATTATCCACTTCAGTATGTCAGTATCTACTTCAGTATGTCATTATCCACTTCAGTATGTCAGTATCTACTTCAGTTTTTCAGTATTCACTTCAGTATGTCAGTATCTACTTCAGTATGTCTTTATCCACTTCAGCATGTCAATATCCACTTCAGCAGGTCAGAATCCACTTCAGTATGTCAGTATCTACTTCAGTATGTCAGTATCCACTTCAGTATGTCAGTATCCACTTCTGTATGTCAGTATCCACTTCAGTTTGTCGGTATCTACTTCAGTACGTCAGAATCCACTTCAGTACGTCAGTATCTACTTCAGTATGTCATCATCTACTTCACTATGTCAGTATCTACTTCAGTATGTCAGTATCCACTTCAGTATATCAGTATCTACTTCAGTATGTCAGTATCTACCTCAATATGTCAGTATCTACTTCAGTATGTCAGTATCTACTTCAGTTTGTCAGTATCCACTTCAGTATGTCAGTATCTACTTCAGTATGTCATTATCCACTTCAGTTTGTCAGTATCCACTTCAGTATGTCAGTATCCACTTCAGTATGTCAGTATCTACTTCAGTATGTCAGTATCTACTTCAATATGTCAGTATCTACTTCACTATATCAGTATCCACTTCAGTTTGTCAGTATCCACTTCAGTATGTCAGTAACTACTTCAGTATGTCAGTATCCACTTCAGTATGCCAGTATCTACTTCAGTATGTCAGTATCCACTTCAATATGTCAGTATCCACTTCAGTATGTCAGTATCCACTTCAGTAAGTCAGAATCTTCTTCAGTATGTCAGTATCTAGTTCAGTATCGAAGTATCTACTCCAGTACGTTAATTTCAGTACCTCAGTATCCACTTCAGTAAGTCAGTATCTGCTCCAGCATCTCAGTATCCACTTCAGTGTGTCACTATCTTTTTTCTAAATCGCAGTGTCCACATCAGTATGTCAGTATCTACATCATCATCGCAGTATCCAATTGGGTATGTCAGCATCTATCCCAGTATCCCAGTCTGTACTCCAGAACCTAAGTATTTACTCCAATATCTCAGTATCTCCTCCAGCATTTCAGTATCTACTCTAGCACCTCAGTATCTATTTCAGTACTTCAGTATCTACTCTAGCATTTCATTATCTTCTCTGGAACTTCAGTATCTCCTCAACTGCTTCCGTATCTACTACAGTATCTCAGTATCTATTCATTCATCTTTCCTTCCAATGCTTCCCAGACACTTCAACATTCCGGGTCTTCATCTCACCCTAACTTTATCATTTGCTGGCCGTGCTGCTCCGTGATGGCGAGCCCAGACCCCTGATCTTGGTGGCAAACAGTCTCGTCTTCATCTTACAAATCTCCTCTCGAAATTACCTACCAATGTTCTATGATGATTTTACCTTTTCCACGTTTAACACCATATCCTCCACCAGCAACAATATCCCAGACTTTACCTTAACCTATTTTCATACTTAGTTCTTTATCTTCAGCACTCACATTGTGGTTTTAATCATATTTCGTCTAAAAAGAGAAGAAACCATTGAAAGGTTTGTTTAACATGGCTGTATTATAGAGGTCTCTGGTTTCCGTGTTATACACCGGATGTGAGGCCGTTCTTCGTCTGTTCCTGGCGTTGATATATATATATATATATATATATATATATATATATATATATATATATATATATATATATATATATATATTGGAAGCTTTAGTCAAGGACAATAGTCCACATCGAGGCTGGGCCTCAACTGAAATATAAAGAAGTTAATGAAAGAGAAAAAGAAATGCCAAGAAAAGTATTTACGAATTTTGGAGGAAATGAAAAACCCTTTCTTTTAAATCTAAAAGTGCCAGGTCATAGTTATTGGAAAAAACAGGTGAGGGTAGAGATTTCCAAAGTCTCGACGTGTAGGGAAAGAAACATCAAAACGGCCCACCCTTGAGTTTCTATCGGACACACCTTAATTATATGACGCAGTAGCTTGCCGATTATTGCGTGGTCTAGCCAATGACGGGGGCACACAAGCAGCCAGCTCTCAGGAGCTAAAGTCAAAGTAATAAATATAGAAGAGTGAAAGTGAACCAACATTGGGGCACAGTTAAAGTGGGTCAAGTTTTGTAGTTAACCTGGAAGAGTAGATAGGTAGGACCGCATACGACTCAACTTAGGTAAGGATACATAGCTAGAACCACCCGAAATGTGAGAGCAGTACTGCATACAAGGACGAGTCAGTCCTTAGTGAAAGAAGCAAATGCTTAGGAAAAGAAGAAAAAAACGAAATTTCGACACCATAGGACACCCTGCTTCATAGATCAGATTCAGCCATTTCTGTAATGTGAGGTTTCTAAGATATTGTGGACATTACATAATACCAAGGGTGTTCAATGAGTTAAGAGGTGGAATTACAGAACCGTCAAAGAAAGGGAGAGGAAAGTTGTGAGGAATTTTCGATGGAGAGATGGGCAGAAACTGGCTCTTGAAGGCATTAGACTTGGCCGGATTTCGTCTACCCCGCTGAGATATCCTGTCCAAGTCTGAGCTGGACGAGATGCAGGTCGAGTGAGAGAAGGAGAAGGTCTGAAGGATGTGAAGAACTGCAGTGTATGAGTGCTTTTGATTATTTGTGGAGAAAGGAAATCGTTGATCAAGAGTAAAAAACGTGTAGGAGAAAGGACAGAACCTCGAGGGACACAGCTGTTGATGGAAAAAGGAGGAGAGGCTGATCCCTCAACAGTAACGGAGATACTGCAACTCGGCCAGAAAGGAAGCTAGATATGTAGGAGGGAAGCCAAAAGAGGGGAGCTTAGAGATGAAACCCCGATGCCGCACCCTGTCAAAATCTTTGGATATTTCAAAGGCAACTACATAAGACACACCAAAATCTTTCAGAGATGATGACCAGACATTAATAAGATAGGAAAGAATATCACCAGAGGATCTCACCTTCTCTTGATGATCAGAGAGAAGATTGAAGCTCATGATGTCTGAGGATATGGGAGTTGAGGAAGGATTCAAAGACTTTGGAAGTGGTAGATGTCAAATGAACAGGCAATAAATAATGGGGTTGGAACGGTCACCCTTCTTAGGGATGGGATATATCAATGCATGCTTCCAAGAAGGATACGTTCTGTTTTTTAAACAGCAGTAGAACAGATGAACAAGCACAGGTGCACGTTCAGAGGCACACTCTCTCAGTACGCGGGGATGCATACCATCAGGATCATAAGACTTGTTTGTGTCCAGAGAGAGAAGCGCACTTCGGAGAGTTCAAAAGAGATCACAGGGAGAGGCACAGGATTGATAAGAGAAGCATCAAGGGATGAAAGAATGCTAAAGCCGTCCAAAGTATAGAGTTAGAGGATAAACAACTATAGTACCGTCAGAACGGAGAAGAGAAAGGAAGGTCGAGCGACAAACGTTGTGAGCAATACCCTTAGCTGAACACCAGAGAGACCTATCAGTGGATAACGAGGAGAGGTTATCGCACTTCCTTTGAATAAAGGAACACTTCGTCTCACCAATAACGTGCTTGCAATGATGACGAGCAAATATAAATGTCTCATCCTGATTTCAACCTTAGGAACGCCATCTTCTTCAGTCACTAGTCTTTGCACATAGCTAAGCCCGCTCCAGCTCCACCTTAGTGTCTCTAACAACTTCCTTCATTTCTGTACTATTTTCAAGACATTCCGCAGACCACGTCTCTCAGTTCTGTCGCGGTTTTTCCTTTTTTTCGTCCAAGTTCCCAAATGGTGTGAACAAACTCTTGTTTTCCCAACAATTTTACGACGATCATTTTCCTGATAATTACCCTGGCCACAATTCTTCCTCCCTCCATAAATCTACCCTGGTCAACCAGCACCTCACTATTTTTGGTCTCTTTAATTCCCATCAGTTATCCTGCGACTGTGAATTATAGTGTGACCGTGTATTACGCTTACTCCTCTTCATACACTGAACCCACCATAGACAACACTTCCCACACCGTCGCGGTTACTCTTGCCGCCAGACCCATCCAATCTCCAGCTGCAGCACGCCCACTCTAAGCTCGACTAGTCCCTGTCACACCTCATCATATCCCGATCATCTTCCCCATTACTTCGTCCGTTCGTCATAGATTACATTTCCTTCGCCTTTTGCTCACCTTCCCACTCTGCGTCACCTGAACACAAGCAACAACCTCCCAGTCTCCTCGGCCACGAGCAGCTCTCCAGGTATCGTGGAGTCACCTGCATCTCTAACATCCAGGAGCTGCCGGAAGTCTTCCTCCATCACATACATCCTCTGGTGGTTGAGGGCACGAGAGGACCCGGCTGCCTCACTTTTCACATGTGTCCAGAATAAACACTGGACTCAATACTTAGTTTTCCACAGGTCCTCACTGCTTCTCGCGACTCCTCTTTCCTTCCCTTTGTCTACTGTTTCCTTGCCTTCTGACCCAACGGCTGATCCTTTTTACGTCCTTCTTCCACCGACCTGTTCCCATCTGTATCACTTCTGTTTTCCTCTGCCCACCTAACTCTTCCCTTATACTCACAATATTCGTCAAAAATATTACCCTTACATCTTCCTCATTCCTTTACAGTGTAAGTGCAGAACATTACTCATCCTCAGCTGACCTCAAGCCCTGTGTCTATTGCTGGGGTCTTCATGCCGTCTGACCCGGCCCTGGATGACGTCAGCACCAATCCTAGTGGGTTGGACGTCCTCCGCCACTGGACCCATGGCACCTTCCGCCACTCTTCTGCAATCCACCCACTTGTAATACCATCCACCTTACCAGTGTGGATGCCACCGGTCTCATCCAACCACTAGCTTTACCACTCATCTTATCAGTATGGATGTCATTCTCGCTTAAGGAATGATCCACCTGGGTTGATCCAGTCTTGGTACACCAGGCGATCCACACGGCCAACATGTGTGGACGCTTCCGCTAGCCCGTGGATCCGACACTCGGGGTTCCCAGGCTCCTCAGCGGCCGCGCGGTTTTCGAGAGGCGTGAAACACCTCATAATGCTGCAGGGCCCCAGTATGTGGGGGGACCTGACGCCACCCCACTATTCACAACCTACAGTAGCATCGTTCACAGCCCCCAGTGGCACTGTGCACAACAGGCAGTTTGGTCTCTCACGCAGTTGTTGAGGCACAAGACCTGCGGAACCTTCGTAATTATAACCTCTAGTGAGAGTCTCCCTCACCCCAGCACAGTGGAACAGTCACTTGTAGCGATTACTTAGACTGTGTTGAACAGTCAGACAGTGGTGGCCTGTCTAGTACTTTACGTTATGATGCAAGATTCTCAGACGTGCATATCCAGTTGATTGCGTGGCAAAGGCTTACATTTGGAGCAACATTTGCCAAACTTCCCGCGCTAATGATAACAGTGTTTTTCGCTAAGTTTGAGTGAATGACCATCATGGTGTCCATGGTAGGCTGTGGAGGCAGCATGCAGCGTGGGTGTGACCCACAGGGGGTAAAGAGTGTGGACGGCTGGTGAGTTACGACGGCGCCGAGCACTAGGGGTGTGGTCAGGCAGTTCATAACACGAGTCTGTCAAGCCAGCAGTAACCCGGGAGGCGGTCAGCCATGATGACCATGATCATTCGGTCATCAACAGCCAAGTGAGACATATGACGTAAACACTGTATCATTCTGAAGTCATTTTGTTTGCTGGCGGTGGTGTCTGGTAGCCCAGCTAGGCTGGTCGCGTTGCTCCCACTGCGGTGTTCCAGGATCCAGGCGATGTTCCTCATGGGGAGCAAACGTAACATTTCTGATTCCAGGAAAAGAAAAATATGACACAATGTTCCAAGCGACGTGTGTTAGCCAGCCCATCCGGCCTCCACCACTGACACCCACCTAGCCTTCACAAGTGACACCCATTCCGCCCACTTATCACTTATATATATCGTTATATATATAGCGATAAGAACAGAGGACTGTGCCTTAGAGATAAAAATCCTCACTTGGCCCCCTTTT